>VZTR01009250.1:392048-413523 GCA_013400775.1 Chaetops frenatus
CACGGCCCCTCACGCCCCCCGCGGGCGGCCAGCCGGGCTTGCACCCGCCCGCTGCCCCCTCTCCCTCCCGCTCCACGGCTTTTCTCTCGCGCCCGAGGAGATTGTTCAATAAACCCAAATAAAATAAAATCCGTCGGGGGTGAGCCCCGGGCTCGAGCCTACCAACACCGCCAAGCCCCGCCGCTCCGCGCTCCCCGCCGGCGCATTAAACAGGTGTTTGGCAGGGCCGGGGCTGAGGGCCCGGTCCGGCCCGGTCGGACCCGGCCCGGCTCGCTCCCGCCCGGCCCTGCACGTCCCGCCGGGAAGCGGCGATCGGGAGATAGCCGGGGCCGCTCCTCTCCTGCCGCCTCAGGAATTATTCACTCCCGGGGAGGGCAGCGGGAGGGGGCACCGCCAGCCCGGTCCGTACAGCCCGTTAAGTCTGCCTTTCCACTCCACTTTTTCTTTCTCTTTAAAACCCGAGTTACAAAGATCATCAAACGCGAAGATGCCCAGAGTTGTTTGGATTTATTGCAACAATCACTTACCATACACATTTCCTGTGTGGAAGGATAAGCATTCAATACAACTCTTTAAGTAGACAGTTCCTAATGATTTCATTGTGGTCAACCAGATGGTTTTTATGTATTTAGATCTGAAGGTGAAGAATTATTTTCCATGCTTCCAACCTATTTACAGACTTCCCTGGTCTAGAGCTGGGGTTGTTGGTTAAAAGAAAGAAAATCCTGCAATTTCTCGATTGCATCGCTGGATGATCCAGAAAGTTTTATAAAGAACCTAAAGCAAAAACAGGATAATTCCTTTCACCTCTTCTGGCTTTCCAAGCTACGCCATTCACATGTGGAGTAATTTTAGCTCATTCGTTGAATAACGCTGCCAATTTAAATCGCCTCTCTACCTTTGTTTTATCTGCAATAATAAAACCAGAACAACACCGCATGTGAGATCCAGGCACTTGGTTCCTACCTGGAAGCAGCCAGGGGCAAGGGCGGCAATCTTTTAGAGATGAAGGACTCGAAGAGGGGCGAGGATGTTGTACAAACTTCAGCCGCGTTCAAAATTAAACTAAGTGCGACTTAATAACGAGTGGTTAAAAAAAAAAATTATCGGTTTTTGAGCGGGAATCGCGCGTTTTGGGGACGGCTTAAAACTAAAGTTCACCCGGGGACTGCGCGATGGCAAAAATGAAAGCTTCGGAGTAAATAAAATTACTGGCTGGGCAGTGTTGCTTGAACGCACAGAAACCCTGGCGAGTGTTTTGGGTTTTGGTTGGTTTTTGTTTTCTGGTTTGTTTTTTTTTCCCCCCGATACTTTTATTGCAAAATAAAAGACTAAGCTTTTCTATTTTAAAGGGGAAAAAACCCCTCGCAAACAACAACAACAAAAAAATCCCAAACCAACAAACCCCTGGGTGGATGCGTGGATCTGCTTATTTCCTTTGAAAAAAGTTTTTGTTTTGCAGCTGCTGGGAAATGAAATTGTCGCTGCCCAGAGCGACCGCGGAGAGAGCGAGCGCCGGGAGCAGAGGAGGAAAGCGAGGAAACAACTGCCCGGCTTGCCCCGCCGAAAAATACAGAAGAAAAAAGAGAAGGAAAAAAAAGAGTTTAAAAAATGGTATCTGTTTGGGAGCGAGGGATCTGTGCCGGGCTCCGGGTCCGGCCGGGCTCCCCCTCGCCGTGCGCGGTCCCCAGCCGGGCTGCTACGGCGGTCCCCGGCACCTGATCCCCCTGGTGGCTACCGGTCCCCCTCGGAAAGCCACCGCGGGGGGAGGATCCGGGCAGCTCGGGGCTCGCCGAGGGTGCGGGGGGGCCCCCCTTTTATCTGCCTTTCCCCTCGGCATTACCATGCCGATCCCCACCCACCCGGCCCTCCCCGCGGCCGGCGCGGCTCCGTGCCGCCGCCGAGCTGCCCGGCTTCCCCGGCGCTGAGGAGGGAGAAGGAGGAAGAGGGAAAGGNTGAATGAGCCTCCACTCTCCGAGGGGCTCCCGCCGCACACACACACACGCACACACACGCGCGCACACACACACGCACACATACACTCGCACACACACGGAGCCGGGCTGAGCACTGCATACATTAGGGCACTCGGGCAGTATGGGAAATGCAGTCCAGCACCGGCGCCCACCCGCCGGCTGCCCGCCAGCCGTGGCCCCCGGAGTTGCCCAAACGGGGCGTCGGGGGCTGCTCCTCTCCCAGGGGCGCCGCTTCTCCTCCCAGCCCCGCCGTGCCGGCTTCGCCCACCCGCCTGGCACCGGTCATATTTTCCGCCTTGCAGCTCCCTCCCAAATTGCAGCAGGACGCTGCTGGGCCCCCTGGGCGGCAGCTTCCCCTCTCCGGGGCAGCCCCGTACCCTTCCGGCCCTGAGGCAGCCGAGCCCCCTCGGGATGCCCATGGGGACGCAGCCTTCCCTCACGTACCCTGCGGCATCTTCTGGCATGGGATGGGCATGATTTCCAGGAGTGGGTATCATCCCCAAACTTGCCTTGGACAGCCACAGCAGAGCCAGAGAGCAAATTTAACACTCCCAGTGTTTCCCAACTGCGGCACGCACGCACGGCACTCACACTGCTATTTTAATGTTTCCTGGATGCACGTCGCTGCTTTGCACAAACCCTTCTGCACACACGCTCCACCGCGGTCACAGGCAACTTCCCTGCCAGCCCTAGGAGTGTCCCGAGCAAAAACTACCAGTCATAGGAAATGGAAGAGCCAGTTTTAGATGGGGACTCTAAAGAAACACTTGTCTCATTGTTTCTTGTGAAGTACACCAAACATTGCTTCAAGAGGCATATTTATTTCACTCAAGAGCGAAATGTTTTGTGTTTTTTCTTCAACTGCTAAATAATTCCAAATTGTTCTTAAAAGCAGAGTATGAGCAGCATTTTATGGCTCTTCTCTAACTCTGCACTGGCATTCTCAAAATAGGACTGTGCTATGTGACTTACACTGAAAAAAGAAGTCATCTCCGTCAGCATCATCGACCACTTGGGCTATATTCTGTGTATGAGAGCAAGAGGGATCACATGCTTATGTCATCCAACAACTTTTGTGTAAGCAGTGACTCATCATTAAAGTACATGGGCTGGCTTTACCTGTTATTCCAGGATCACTGAATGCCCCAGCCCCTATAAAAATGTCCACAGGCACAGCATGAAGTGAGTCCTCAGGCCTTAACAGAGTGCAGATCATGATGGTTTGCTTCTTTCTGGACTGAAACTCACCCATCCTTCCTGAAGCATTTCAGAGATAGGTCATATGCAGAGTGCTTGCATGACTTTTGAATGATAAAATATTTGGAAATGTTAGTAATAATAATAATAATAATAATAATAATAATAATAACAACAACAACAACAACAATAAGCAACTTCCTTATTTTCACACTTAAATTTCAAAATAAAACATTTGTGCATAAAAATAAAACAAAATGTGCATTTCAAGCTTCTCAACTCAGGAAGAAAGCACCTGTGTGAAGGAACTTCACGTACTTTCTTGACACAACCACCAGAAGCCCTGTTCCCTGCTCTGACCTGCAGCTCAGCCACTCAGAGGCTGATGATGCTCACCAAAAAGAGCCTGCTTCCCTTGAAGGCCTCTGCTCCACTGTTGCTTTCCTGCACACTGTGTGCAAGAGCAAGGAGGATGGGGCAAGACAGGCAGCAAGCGCTGCCTTCTCACATGGATCAGCCATGGCACAATGGCAAATGTGGGCTCAGATTCCAGAATTCCTTTTCTGCTTTGTGTAAAAACTGGCATTTGGATAGTCCAGGTAAAAATCTCTCACAAGTTGGAGCAAACATTATTGTGCATGTATTTTGCTCATCAATAACACCTTGTAATTGCCCTCTGATTAACCAAAGTTAAAACTTTCTTGCATTGGTCATTTCAAACACCTCTCTCAGCCCCACAGGCTGTGCGTGTCTCAACACCCGAGTCCTGCCATTTTGTGTGGAGACCCTGAATTAGTTGGCACAGACATTTCCAAGGCACTCATCCTGCAGCATGCTCCTCACCAAAAGCATCAACAGTTCAGGACTTCAGTAAATATTCCACAGGGTAGTGTAGATGAGCCACATTTTAAATAACATCAGAGTTTGACACACTTCAGGAAGCCACATTAAAAACCATCCCTTATCTCCCAGGGATCCTGGGGAAAACATTCAGTCACAGCCCAGCTTGTGCTACAGCTTCACCATCAAAATCACAGAATTCCAGGGGAAAAAAGCACTCTTATTATAAAGCTATATTTTCAGTACTTACAGCATAATACAGCATAATGAAAAATGATCCCTCAGATTTAAACTTCTTTCTTTTGTTCTTAGCCAAAAAGCTTTTTTTTTTTTTACTCTTTCAGTTTCTTAGTATGGAAAAAGGGATCTGAATCCTGCACCAGTGTCCAATTTATGCTAGCTGAGAACCAAGCTCCGTGTTTTGAAGCTTGAAAAAAAAAGGCAGCTTTATTTAACTTTATGTTACTGCATCGTCACACACAAACTTAATACAGCTTGGATTCAGGGAACAAATCTGGCATTTAGTTAGCTTCTGTGAGAAATGTCTTCAGAGGAAAATAAGAAGATACACTCAAGTTATTTATATTTGCAATTACCATTAATCTGTTTTACTAATGAGGATTTTGATCCTGAAAATGGATCCATAAACATGGACTCCTGCACCACTATGGAGCTGTGATATGCACAGAGGCCCATAGGAAAATTTTCCACTGAAATATATATGCTACACTGATTATTTGGACCTTAAAATAGCTTTGAACATCTGATTTAACTTTGCGTGTATTGCTCATCTCTAAGAGTAATAGGGGACACCTCCAGTTGTGGGGGTTTTTTTCACTTGATATTAAAACAAAATTTGAGATTGTTACAGGCTATCACAGTGCTGTCCCTTCCCATTTCAAATGCTGTTCTAAATACTGAAGTCTAAATTAATATATACAATCCTGAACCTACAGGGTTGATTGGATGCACTTAACTTTGTGCATACAGATTTCAATGTGATTACTAATAATACATAAAGTCAAGTACACATGTAAATTCCACCATGAACAGTACCTTGACTGGAAGTCTGCTGTATTCTTACAGTACCAATGTACATTTTTAAAACAAGAGACCCCCTCACCCATCATTATGTAATCTAGCTGCTATTGTATAAAATAAGATTGAGAAATGTGATAAACTGTAGCAGCAACTGCAGAAAGCAAGGGGCAGACTGTGTCGCATGTGTACCTGAAGCACTTTGGGACCCTATGACAGGGCGTTGCATTTGCTGGGAGCTGCCCCTGTTGTGTGCCTTATTCGGTCCCCCCAAAAAGTGGCACCCCAAGAAAGTGCTGAAATTCTCCAGTTATGGAACCACGTCCTGAAGTCACTGCCACCATCACCACCCATAGCTAGACCCAGACCATTCCTTGCATCCCTTCATCTGCAGTATGGGTGGAGGGGAGGGAAAGATGGCAAACGCATGACCTAACTAATTAAAACTAAACTTTTTCTCGCAATTAGTCTCCGAGGCGGCAGTCGCTGCCAGCGGGGTGTGGGTGGCTGGCTGCCGTGTGTAATGTCCATGCCCTCTGCTGGCTACAGCCAGCGCGCCTCAGCTGCGTGCCACCGCCACCCTGCCCTGGCCGCTGCGACAGCGGCCACTCCGGGGACGAGCTGCTGGGCAGGACTGCCTGTGCCAGAAGTCCCTGCTGTCCAAATGATCTTATCCCCTGGTTTTGTCAGGCCCTGGTTTAAGCATCCCTAAGCTGGTGGCTACACTCCAGGAGAACAGGAGCTTGGAGGCTCTGCAGTTAGCCGTGCCTCACCCTGATGCTATTAGCAAGGACATCTGAGATGAAGGTTGACCTATGAATTTGGGAGCATTATTCTGGTCTTAGCAGCTGATCTGGGCTTTACTCTAGTGGTTGGTGTAAGGATTGTCCCAGAGCTCAGGGGAGCTAATATGGGATCTCTTCGTCTTCTGAGCCATCTGTGGCTGCCCTCTGCCAGAGCTCTCTCTCTTCAGAGGAAGAATTTGGCAGAGGCAGGGCTGAAATCATACTATCTACCAGAAATTTGAAATTTAGACCTGGCACACTCTTGGTGACTAGTCTTCCCAGAATGAGAAAACAGTCCTTTAAATGACTTGTTGACTCATATGCTTAGTAGTAAGAAAATTTTCTTCAGCCTCCAAAAATTTTCTATGGCTGACAAATAAACTCATTTTCTTCTTCTTCTTCTTCATCTTCCTCTTCTTCTTCTTCTTCATCATCATCATCCTCATTGTTGTCATTATCAGCATCACTGTCACTACCATCACGTAGATCTCTTCTAAAGTCTGCTGACAAACACAGGAGAACCTCTTGGTTTTACTTTTCATAACACACTGCAAGATGCCAGTATAATTTTAAACTTTGCTCATCACTGAATCTCTACAGCAGAATGGAGACCATGCCTGAGATTTTGTAAACAACTACTAGGTGTTCTTTATAAATCATTGTCCTGCAGTGTCATTTCTTATACAACCTTGCTCCTTGGAAAATTCCTTCTCCAAAAAGGAGGTTGTAGACTGGATGGGGGATGTTGGACAAGTAACTATATCAACTGTTTTAGGAACAGTGCTCTTATGTGAACATCAACCACATGATCTTTTCTACACCTGAAGCCCAACACAGCTAGAGCCCTAAAAGAGGCATTTCTGGGACATGTGCTCCTGAGGAAAGTTCTCTCCAAAACTCTAGCAGCCACAATGTGTAATCTAACACCCTTTCCTACTCCACAGTCTAAAATTTGATTACAACACTGGACACTTGTTTTCTGTACAAGCATCCACTCTTTTTTCAGAGCTTTTTTAAATCCCTCTCTGAGCAATACCCTGTTGCTAGGAGTTCCACAGGCTAATGGTGTGGAAAAATATTTCCCTGTGAGAAGAGCTACACCTGTCCAACCCCCCTTCTGTGCACCATCCATCACTCTGACAGCATAGGTAACTTGCCCGGGATCATGTCAAAGCGTGAAATAGCTATAAAGGCAACGCATATGTGTTTGTCATTTTTGTCATTAATGGGATCAAGCAAAACTAAGGCAGAGCTATTGAACTGTGCCACAGAAGCCAGGAGAAGCTGGAGCCATGTCCAAGAGCAGTTCAGAGTGGTGGCTGCTGCTTTGGCCCATGGAAAGTGCACGGGGTGAGCAACACTTTGATCTTCTTATTTATTTGTGTTTGCTGTGACTAAAAATGTTGGGCTCATTTGTGGGGCCCAAACAAGCTGTATAACCTGGAGTAGGGGAGCATTACCTCCACAGCCTGGACCTGTGGCTCCAGGCTCCTCCTCCTCCCTTCCCAGTTCAGTAGGGATGCCCAGTTCAGGAGAGGATGGAAAAAAATACCCATCTCCCCTTTTAGCCAGGCAAGCAAACCTGAGCAGGACAGATCTAGTGAGCTTTTAAGGCAGCTCTCTGGTGTGATTAGTTAGAGCTTAACATGAGATAAAATCAATTGGAAACTTGTGTGAGTTAGGGCTGCTCTCATCAGTCAGAGTTTGCAGCAGCCAAGTGCAGCATGATTGTTATTAATATCTGCTACAGATATATAAGCTGAAATGGGGCTTTACAGTAAAAAGGAAGACAAGTTGTTATTTCCCAAGAACATACAGATTGTGCATGTAATTCAGGGCCATGCTGAGCACCCCACACATCTGTAGTGGTGGGAACTGCCTGTTCTTAGGAGAAAATACACTGGTGTCTTATATGCACATGCATTTTCTCATGATACTGTGTAACACACAAGGATGTTGTTTAGGAGTTTAAAGTGCTGAGTATTATGATGTTTGTGGTCCATCCCAGGAGCTGCATTAGATGTCAGGCAGCTCACACACCATGGGTGACTTCAGACAATCCTGTGCTTTGTGCCTGCCTCCTTTCAAAGGAAAAATGCTCTCTGCCAATGCAGTAAGTAATCCTGTATAAGGCTGGACCTCACCATCAGCTGTAGTGCTCACTACTGTGACTGCTGTGATAATTCCCATGCTGTCACATGAATGGGATTGCACCATAAACTCACACACCTTAGCCGTGCTGATGGCCAAGCCTACATAATGGCCCAGTGCACTGGTGCTAATGATCCAGTGTTTATGGTGGCCCACAGCACCGTTGTCATGCCAACGAGATGGTATTCCTCCCTGGAAAAAATAATAATAACCAAATAAATAAATACTTTCTTTCTCTAGATTGATCAGTCTGTTTAATGGGAGTTGGAGATTAAAGCTGAAGGGAGAAAAATCCAGGCTGAAATAAAAACCAGCCTCTGTTCAGATGAGAGCAGAGCAAAACATCTTTCTCCCTCTCCATCCCCTCTGTGCTGAGCAGAACACTGTGCAAAGCCTCCTCTCCAGCGAAGCAAACCCCTCCTGTGGCAAGGCAGGGGAGCAGGAATTTCTGCCTAACCAGTCCCTCCCTGGGGATTTGGGTCAGGCCCAGGACTTCCATACTGGACCCTCTACCCTGGTCCCACAGCAGTGTGACCCCAGCAGGGACATGGCCCTAGGAAAGCCTATCCCTATGGCTGCCACGCTGCCCATGAGCACCCAACCTGCTGAACCTGCTGTGCCCCAGCAGAGAGTTCAGCTCTGAAGCTCCCATCAGGGGACTTGCAGTAGGAAGGGTGATGCTACAGACCCAACCGAGCATCGCTCCTCAGGATCCTCCCTTCCCCCTCTGAGAGGCTGATGTGCTTCAGAGCTTAATCTCTTCCTTACCTCAGTCACCAAACCTGGCTTCAGCATGCATTTTCAAAATCTCTTCTCAAAATTTTGGAGGTTTTCTCTTTTTTTCATTTCATACAGAAATAAACTCCTGCTACTGAATTCCAGGACTTGGTGCCTGGCTGTCACTATTCCCCTCCCAGAAAATTACCCATCTTCCTCTGAGAAATATCTGTCTTCTGTCTACCAGTCTTTCTCACAAGTCACTTCTCACATGCATTTCCCATTCTGTTTTCTTGCCCCTCTCTTGTCCTTTAATCCAGCTCACATTACTCTAGCAGTAAATTATTTAAAGCAGGCAAATACGTGCAACAAGCCAGCTTTCTGTCAGACACGAGCCTGTTCAGAAACTGATACACTCAAAATTTCTTTATCTTGGCCCAGCTTTATCTTGAGCTAGCCTTTTCTGCCATCCAGTTCACATGCCTCATATCCCATCATACAGTCCCAGTGCCCCACATATCATGGCCCTTCAGATTCCTGCCTTGATTGTTGGAAGAACATCTTATTGCTTCTGCAGTTTTCCTGTAGTCAATCCCTCCAGGGGATCAATAAGGTAGAATTTACTGAAATTCAGAAAATTATTCAGATTATAAGAATAGCTTGAATTTTAAGAGCAAGTAACAATAAAACTTGGAGGAGGCATAAGCCCTTACAGTTCAGGTTGGACCAGTAGCTAGCTTGAAGAGGAAACTGGCACAAGGAATGTCTTGTCCTGTCAGTGTAGTTTTCCCTTGCAAAGTTTCTTGCATGCCTGCTGTACATTCTGGCACCAGGGGAAAGACGTGGATTAGGTGAGCTCCAGGTGTGGTCCATCTCCACAATCCTGCATTTTTGACTCTAGTCAAAATTCAAAAAATGTGATGACAACACCTTGAACTGGGCATCTCACAGCTGAGAGTCTTCACCTACACTCACCATGTCAGCCACTTTCCTGTGTTAGCAGTGAGACAGTGAGCTGCTTAAGGCAAATGCACAAATTCCCAGGAGCCTGCAATGCTCCATGTATATCCAGTCAGGCTGCATGCATTAATTTCTCTGTTGCATGTGAAGTATGTGAAAGGTCACTTCTTCCAGCCCTGTGTTCTAGGCTGGTTTTCAGAAGACTCCATCCATCCTTCTATCGGTTCATCAAGCCACCCACATACAGCACTGTTCTCCCTCCACAAGCTGGGCCAGCGAGAGACAGTGGTAAGGTTTGACCAAGAGGTGTTAAATAGATCTGACAATTTGTGTGCTCTTGTAGGAAATCTTGAACTTCAGTAGCATCTGGGTCTTTCTCCCGGCGATGTTCTTGAAACTGTCAGTTTTGAATTGTCCTGGAGATGTTCAGTGTCTCTCTTACGTCTTCAGAGCATGTGGGTAGTTGACCCTGTTGAGTAATGTCATCCCATTAGGCAGAAACACATGTTCATTGAGATAAGGATGAGCTGTCTCCCATAAGGTTTGGAATCAGATCTCGGTTGGTCTTTCTGTTACACATTCAATTGGCATGATTCCCCCCTCCACTGAAATCCTGCAGGGATATATTTCAGTGGGCTAATTATAAATTCCTTCTGTCTTGCAATAGCTGGATACAGCATGCCTGGTGGCATGAACCTCCCCTTCTTCATTCGTGTTGTGCACCTCTCTTGCTGCAGGCAAAAGTAATTTCCCCAGCCTGGAAATGTGATTTAATTTGACCTTGTTCACACCGGTTCTGCATCTTTTACATTCCCAGCCCCAATGATAAAACAGCATCAGAGGAAATTGCAATGATTCACAGTGATGCTCTCCCTCAGCCTCCAATTCTTCTTGTTCCTTCCTCTTCCTGCCATCCCTGCTCTGCCTACCCATTACAGCTACAGGGTGCTTCTGATTATAGGTGGAGGATGTAAGAGGGGTGTAAAGATGTGAAATCACATGCTTGTGTTATATCTCCCCTGCCAGGAGAGGCAAATTGTGTGTCTTTCCTTATGAGACACTTCAGCAGTGAAAGGAAAAGAAATGGAGAGCGGGAGCAAAGAGGAAATATTAGCAGAAAAAAGGGGAGTGCTCTAGCACTCTGTTTGTCAACTGTTTCTCTAGCAGATCCTTACTTGCAGCCCCTCCCTGCCTGGATCCACTCCTTCAGCCATCCACTGCCTGCCCCAAGGCTATTGTCCTAAACTGCACAGTTATACTCTCCAGTGGTTACTGTCCCCAGTCTTCCCACCTACTCTTCCTTGAGATGGTAAGAATAAATTGTCTAACTTGAACACCTCAGCCTGGACTCCTAATGCTCCTGTTTAGAGGAACATCTGCAGAAATCCTTACGCTCCCCTTGTGCAGGTTCAGAAGGTCTTGTTTGTGGGATTCTCTCTCCCTTGTGTGGTATTTGGTGCTCAGCAGTGAGACATAATGGAGAGCTTCTCTAGAAGACAGTCCTTCTACCTATGCCAGAGGAGTGCTGATAATGCAGTTGCTACTTTGCAGAATCCCAAAGCACATGAGATGCTTGGAGAGGTACATTCTGGCTGTGCAGTGACTGCCTCCACCAGTAAACTTGAGCATGGGGACAGCAAGCCTTTTTACACCAGCTCAAAGAAGCTGTAAGCCATGACAAGAAACTGGCTATCCATAGCAATAAGCAGCCGAGCACTAGGGAAGCACGCTTACAGGATTTTTCCAGCAATAGGGATGGCATCAATTGTCAGCAAAGCAGACAATCTGGCTGCATGTGTCATTCAGACTTGTTAATGCTCTGTTCCTCACCTGCTGGCCTTCCCTTTTGTGCTGAACTATTACCAGAGCCTTGGGAAACCTGCTGGGTCCATTGCTGGGTCCAAATTGTGTGGATCCTTTCCCCCCAAATGCAGAAGATTTTTGTCTCATTTAAGGTGTGTGGGACTGCTATTCTTACAGGAAGTTTCTGAAGGGGATGAGAAATATTTGAGAACCTGTTACGAGATCAGGGCTATATTTAATATTGCAACTGCTTTATCTAGAGAAGGTCATACTTGCTCTGTTTATACCTCATTTCAGCAATTCACATCAAATGGAATATGGTCTAAACAGATAATTTCTAACTCTAGGTTGTAGTGGGGTCTCTTGGGCCAGACAGGAAGGTCCACAAGTTGTCTCTGAACTGCTGGTAGCTGCAAGTGTTGAATACTGAGCTTTTGCACTAAGAAGAGACTGGGAAGGAGCAGGATGGAGGAAAAGGAGAGTATGTCCTCTCATCAGTGTTCTGTGAAGCTGGGAAACAGCTGCCAGAGCTGGATGCCACAGTGGATAAAGGACAAAGCACTTGCGTGTTTTACACCCAATTGGTACAGACTGATAAAGAGTAGGAGGATTTTGACCTGGAGTGAGTTTCTCCAGGGTATAGACTTTAAGGCCTAAAGGTTCAATTCTGAGCATGTGGTGGGTCATCTCATGTTGACAAGCTGACCAGTCAACCAGACCAGGGGATGGAGCAGTTTTATTGCTCTCCATCAGCTCAACACTTTCTCTGTCAACCAAAGCAAGATGCCTTGCTCCCTGGAGCCACCAAAATGATGGCTTGTGCCTCTCACATGAGGAAAAAGGTCCACACGGAGCAGCCTGAGCAAAAAACCCACAGCCTGGCTTTAAGAAGTGGCAGTAGGAGCTCATTCCCAATGAACTGGATGTTTGCATGGCACAGTGCAAGACTCAGTGAGATCCAAGCACTGCCCACTGCTGAGTAATGTTTTTGTGAGTAAGAGACTCATATAAGCCATCCATGGTTTCTATTCATTTTCTGCCACCCCCCCAGGCAGCTTGTGTGAGGCTGAGCAAGTCACTTGCTCTCTCTGGCTGCAACCAAACTTATCTTCATTATTGCACATTTTGGCTTGCTTTCATCCTCTTCTGTCGTGAGGAGTTTGCCTCCAACCCTGATCTTCAAGCAGGGAATGAGCATGCTGATGCTCCTTCCATCCTCTCACAGTCTCGTGTCTATTTAAACTGTAATGTTTTAGGAGCAGGGACATTAACCCTCATCTGGATTAGCATTGCTCTAATGTAAATAATATTAGTTACATTATAGATGTTTCTGTAATTAGAGTTCCTGTTTCTATAGGCATTGAAGCACCTCGTCTCCTCATTTGACAGTTATGTTATTTGATTTGTGTTCTCCTGACGTGGAGATCAGTATAGAAACCCTTTTATCTCTTCTGATGAGCGGGTTTAGACTATGATGGGATTTGACTTTTTAGAACCGTGTATTGGGAGGAGCCCACAGATACCAGGTATGATGTGTGTAAGGTGGGATACAGTCACGGAATTTAAATGGAGGTTAAATAACATGGCAAGAAGCAGGGCTTTAATCAGTAGGGTTTTTTTTCAAGGAGCACGAGGTAAGGACAAACCTTTTCAAAAGCAGGGGGAAAAAAAGAGCTGGCCTAGCTGGCAAAGCCTTGGAAAAACTGGCCTCCCTGTCTCCATTTGCCTGCATTTTAAGTGGGACACAACAGTATTTGCTGGTACTCTGAGGGAAGCCCACTCATGAAAAGGTTTACCAGAGATTATTTTATCAGAGATGCTTGCCTTGGCAGATGGCTGTATGCTTTAAATTTAAACAGAGAGGCATAAATAGTAGAAAAGAAAAGAGGGCAATAAGAAAAATATTAAACTGCCCAGTACAAATCCTTGGGGAACCTCTATTGCAATAACTGACCTCCCATATAGCACCATTTATTTCATACACTGGCAGCTTTATAGGTGCTTGTACAGCTACAGACGAACACCAATTTGCCAGTGCAGTTTGTTTTGATAACTGTTGTTTTCAATAAATCTATATTAAAATCAAAGGGAAAATTAAATAGACTGAAGTCGGTGGCACTAGAGATAAGGTAGTACATTACTACAGTGGCCTCTTCAGCTGGAGGAGCTTCCCCTACCCTCCAGTGTGGGTCACAAGTGTGATGAATTTCCGTGGTCTCAGCTGTGCTTTCTGATGGCAGCCAATGTGAGTGAGAATTTTGGTGGGGGAAAGGAATTTTGATATTTCCAAGGTCAGTCACTTTCAGGGCTGTAACAAAGGAGGGGGTTGGGGGAGGATGCACCACTTGCTTTCACAGGCTCTTTCTCTTGGGTTTCAAAGGACAATTGCAAGCACAGAGGTCAAGGTCTCCAGCCTTTGAACTCTGTGCTGTGTCTCCCAGGACCTTCTAGGTGTTCCTACTCCTATGTGACAATCCACACAGCTGGCACCTGTGGACTGAAAGCAGCGGGAGAAGCAGGATCTCTGACTGTCCCCTGGCAAGTGGGATGTCTGTGTCTCAGATTTTTCTGGACATGGCATGTCCTTCTCCTCTCTAGCCCTGGCAGACTAGGTACCTCCTGCAGCATTAGGGGAAGTCCTGATGGAAGAGAGGGAGGAGAGAAGAGAGAATAGAAACTCCAGGGAGAGTGCCAAGAAGGAAGGAAAGAAGAAAGAAAGGAAGGAAAGAAGAAAGAAAGGAAGGAAGGATTGACCTAGGGGAAATGATGGGAGGAAGAGAGAGGCTGGAAAAGGAAAGAAGGTTTCTAAACATTGGAGAGGAAAGACAAAGAGGCAGAAAATAGAATAAACAGAAGGGGAGATAGTGTGGAAATTAAGGCAGTGTCGGCAGAAGGTATGTGAGAGCAAGGGTCTGACTCCTAGACCAGGCAGCAACCCCCTACTCCCTCCCCTCCCTGGTGAATTTGGCTGTCCATTGGAGGTGTGTGTTTCTGGAAATAAAGGTGAGACTGAAGTTTGGTGAAAGGAACTGCTTTGGTCAGGAGTTTAGGAACTACTTCAAAGACTTGGCCTCTGGATACTTGGAGCAGCAAGGGTTAGAGCTATCCAAGTAATTATTTAGTTTCAGTGGGGCAGTTTAGAGGAATGTTGAATCCAGGAAGTTTTCCATGGCACAAAGCATCACAAATGAGTCCAAATAAATAATGAACCTAAGAGATTTCATGGTAGAGTAAATAATTTTTTTTTTTCCAAAAGGCCAATTTTCTACCAGAAAACACTGATTGGAGTAACTGGGAGCATCTACTAGGGTGTATCAACATCATCCAAGCTTTTGCTGAGAAATTATCAAATATGGTCATGTGTGGGGTTTTCTTTTTTCTTTTTTTTTTTTTTCCCCTCATCTCCTTCTGACAGTGTTGTTTTATTGCTGTTATACATTTATACCCCATTTGGTCCCAGCATTTGGCCTAAAACATGGGATCTTCTGAGCTGGGGAGAAGACAGGTGCTCTCTGGGTAAAATATTTTTGCTTTGTGAAGTTTTGCTTCCCTGCCCACAGCAAAAATCAAACCACCAGTGATGATAGGCTTGTGCCAGGCCCTTTGCCTGCCAGCCATCAGACCAAGAGCTAGTTCAGGTTTTTCAGGAACAATCACGTTCCCTGGGGTTGTTCAGATTGTGCCAGGCACTTCTCCCTCTGCTCAAATCACTTATGTCCATCTTTTACAGGCAGATTTGAAGAATAATTGGCAAAACCCATTTTTGCCCCAGCTTAGGGCAGGGATCCTTGTTGTTCCTGATATTCAGTTTCATAAAGACATTTAGCTGGTTTAATAGGAATCTTAAAAAAGGGTGGGGATTATGCCTGTCGATGTAATGTACAGTATGAGGAAAGGAAACAGCATGGTGTAATGAATGGTTTGGGCTTCTAAATGATGTAATAATAAAACAAAAGAAATGTCAAAGTGGTAAAGTAAAAAAAAATACACTATTTTTATTTGGGAATATATCATTAAACAACAACAACAACAACAAAAAAAAAAAAAAATCCAAGCACTAAACTTTTTGTCCCAACTTAGGTCAAAAATCATATTTTTTGAAACCTCAGAATTTCCCAAGGGACACAAATTCCTCTGTTATTATTTTTGGCCAGCTGTCTTCCATATGACTGCCCGTGAAAAATATTTTATCTCAAGTTAAAATCCCACACATAAAAATGTCTTTCTACCTTCCAGCAGGTGTGCTTGTCCTATGGGAAGATTTGCTTTATCAGCAATGTGTTCCTCCAGGAGAAATGCTTAATTTTAGATGTTTTTTCCATTTACACTTAGAGTTCAAGACACTTGAGCAGCGGCTCAGTATTGGGTGGCCTGTGCAGGCGTCAGAACCCTTCCTTTATGCACTGCAACCCTATTAGCTAAAATACTGGCAAAGAGATTTTGGTGAAGTGTTTTTTTTAATGTCCCATTAAAACGTTTAAAATGTTTAAAAATGTCCCATTTCACTGCTGTTGATGCCCTCACTTTGAAATACAGCTTTCCCATGACGACATAACTGTAAAACACATTCAACTTTTTCTTTTTTTTCTTTTTTTTTTTTTTTACTAGTTAGCAATGGAGTTTTGCTATAGCTATTAAAATATAAAGAATAAACTGCACCCAATTGCACAATATTTTTTACCAGGGTTAAGCCTGAATTTCTTTGTGGATGGCACTGGAATATCAAGATTAAGTATACAGTGCAAGCAAAAGGGTTTTACGACATACAATAATGTAGAAAAGCTTGTATTTCTTTAGCAAATTGACATCACTGTTTGCCCGTCTTTCTTTGTACTTCTTGGGCCTGATTTTTTAGGAGCAAGAGTTGGAAAAGGCATGGTAGATGATTCAGTGCAGCTCCCTTGAACTGAAATCATGCTGGCACCAATGGGACATTTACAGTGCTGTAAGTGGCTGGTTTCATGGTTCCCACTGCTCCTCTCGGAAGGTGATCCCACAGTTTAATGCATCATAGCCTCAGGAAATTCCTCCTGAAGTTCAGCCTATGTTTTCCTTTGGTCAAGTATCTTGGGGAAATCCTTTGCTGAGGGGTCATTTTATTTTGTGTTTTGGTGCTGATGCCTTCCTGACACATGTAGTTTTTCTGCTCATCCCACGTACAAAGTGGGAGTGAGGGGCAAAAGCTGGATTCACCAGGACTCACCCAAAGGGGAAGAGCGCTGATCTGCAGCCTGAGCAACACAGTTGTTTATGTTTGCTTTGCATTTCACTGCACTCTCTTGCACTTGTGATTAAAGTGAGTTTTTTTGGAGACAGGACCAGCCCGTCTGACTAGCTTTGTGTGCTCAGTCAATATAAGGTCCAGCAGGGACCATTCTGTCCAACCCAGCAAAGCACAGACTAGAGGAATAAAATGCTCCCAGCCATCAAACCCCAGAGGTTTGCTCAAATCCAAGTAGATCTCCTATGGAGACATCCCATCCTGATGTGAAATGTCCAAGACTCCCTTGTCCTCTGTTAACATAGCCCAGTCAATAGCCACTTTCTGATGTCCTGCAATGTTTTTCTAATGCACTTTATTTCCTAGCCTGCCAAAGGCTGTCCCTCTCACCTCTGTTTTAACTGGAAAAGGATTTCCACACCATGGCCCTGATTCTGGCTGAATTAATGGTTTTTGAACTGAATCAGCACATTTGAAGTTAAAATAGATCCCCACTGAGTCTGTACATTTTTATTACTGCGCAAGGAGTGCTTAGGAAAATAAAAGGAACTAGAAAGCCCTGAGAGTGGACCACCCTGTTGAGGGGGGAAATGTAGAAATCAAGCATGTTTATATGAGTGATATTTATAGGGTCAAGTGACATGTACTGTACGAGGCCTTGGAGCCCAGCTTAGGAATACCACATACCAGTCTGGGCACTCATGCTCAAGAAAATTTAATTGAAACTGAAGCAGGTGCAGAGGAGGTCTACTAAGATGGAGTGGGAAATGGAAAGATAAGATGCTAAGGAGACACAAGAAAAAATGGCTTGCTTAGGCCACCAAAGCAAAGATGGCAAAAATTATTGGGATCTGAGAGCTGCCTGTGAATACACCAGGAGAGGGAAAGAAACCAACAGGTTAAATCAAAGGACCATTTTTCCAGAATAAATTGGAGTAAACTAGCTATAAATACATTTTATCTGGGAATTAGAGGTTTTTCTATCTACCAGGTAGAGAAAAGCTGAAGCAGCCTTCTACTTGGGTTAGCATTGGCAAATAAAAAGACCTATTTGAAGATGCAGGTTGTTATATTGGGATGTTGGAGAAAAAATTATATTACAAGATGGAGAAGAATGGCTCAGTATCCCTGGGACTCCTTTCCTGACCTATACTCCTACATGTGTATTGCTTTTATCATGTGAAATACTCTTTTGCCTTTTCTTTGCTAAGGACACCTTTAAAATCTCCTGTCATTGTCACCCAAGAGCCCTGTGGTGCATCTGCAAAGCTCCTAGCCCCACAGAACTGCTGTTGCTTCCAAATTCATCAAGGGGGTCACTGTCAAACAATGAGACACACTTGCTCCCACGGGGTTTGAATGAGCTGCTTTCTTTCAAAACACCCTTTAATTGACAGCTAGAAATAGCTTTCCATGATGACAGGCTGTCATTAATATCATTCACCAGAATGATACCCCAGTGATAGTCTCTGTGTTTAGAGGAAAAGGGAGAGAGAAATCCTCTGCAAACAAATGTTTCAACAGAATACATGAACTGAGCCGTGGTTTCAAGAATGACAACATGAATATAAAAATGTACATTGTGAATATTAGTATTCCCTTAAATATGTACTCACGTTGGTTAATGAGTCCCACTGGTGGCGTTAGTAACTGAAGGATTTGGGTTGGCACATTATTAACTTGTTAAGTAGAAAACAGTGATACAAAACTACTTGTCATGTGTATTATAAGACATTTAAAAGTTTCACTCAGCCTAAGCAGCTGAACAGTATTAAAGGAGTTGCCTTTAAAATGAGCTGATGTTTCTTTGTGCCATAATCATGTAAAATCCAATTGCTTTAAAAGGAGCTGTGTTCCATGGACCCCTGGGATGGAGGCACTGGGAGGAGGGTTGAGGAATGTCCCTCTTTCTCTGTGCTGACCCTGCAGCAGGCAGAGACCTGATAGTTGATCTTGGGTTAGAATGAGCTCAGCCCTGTCTTCACACAGAAGATCCTTGCAGCTGCTACATGGGGTCAGGGGGGTTTGTTCTGTATTTTCTGCCTTACCCTGCCCCACTGGTTTGCTACTTTCTCATCAAGCTCTGTCCATCCATCAGCCCAGTGGTGGCTTAACATCTGTGCTGAATGAAATGATGCTTTGTTAAGAAACTGGTGGGGTTTTAAAACAAATAAAACTTCAGGTAACTGTAGACCACGTTGCTGCATCTGCTGGCAGCAGCAAGAGGGATCCAGCCATAGGAGAGAAGGTCACAGCTGGAATCCTTGAGCTGACTCCCACCCAAGGTTTGAAGATAATCCTTCATGTAAATCAGGACAGAGCAGACACTGCCCCAGCATGGACCCTATTTCCTATGGGCTCCTTCTAGCCATCTCAAAATCTCTAAAGTAGGACAAGCAATTAAGACACCAGAGCAACTCTGAAACTCACTCGCTCTTGGATAGAGTTGGTCCTGAGGCAATGAGGTCACAGGACTGACATGGGCTGTGCTACCTGGAATAAATAAGGCAACCCTAATGAGCAACTATCAGCCCTTTTGACCACTGCTCCCCACCTGCATGACCCAGTTTCTCAGCATTCCTTGCCTAGGGCCCCGTGGCAATTGTCTGACTTTGCTGGCAGCGTCCCTTGGGGAGGGGAGCTGTTCCCAGTGAGGATGCTACAGGGGCCATGTGCATCGATGGGCACGCCACAGGGTACCTATTGATCACCCTCATTTATTTTTCCAGAAACCTGGAGTGAGCCAGATTAACCTGTAGGTGACATTTTCAGTGGCCTGCAGGGTTCATTTGCGGCATGTGTGCCCACATAAGACAGGCTCAGACATGAACAATACAGAAACAGTGACAATATTTCATAAAACATGGCTCTCTTCGAACTGGTTTGGGTGCTGATAGCTGGGCCAGAAAAAAAGGCCCTCTTTGGAAGTGCAGTTGCTGAAGGGAATCTCATTGCTGCCCTGCAGTCTTTGGTGGACAATTTATATGGGTCTCACAAGGGTCATGGAGGCTGGCAGAAGCCAAGGTGTGGGCCCTAGTTACTGCAGATAACTCAGCTGGGAAAAGGGATGTCGCCCAAAAAACTAGGCATGAGGAAATCTGCCTGCTGTACTGCCTGGGAAACCTGGGGAACAGCACGAGGCTTGGCTGATGAAAAAAGGATGCACAAACCTATGAGCCATTCTAGACCAAGGAATTACTTTTTACTGCAAGATGCAGAGGTCAGCAGAGGAAAGGCCTCTCCTCTTTCATCCTCTTAGAAACACAGGCAGGCTGGGAACCCTAAATTTCAAGCTTTGGGGCTGCAGTGTAATTACAGCCAGTTTCTATCCCTGCTAAGGGAGGGACAGGGACAGATTGCTCAAGGAGCACCACAGTGCAAAGGCCTTCAATTCACTCTCCTGGGCTCCTGGCAAACCATACATCAGTCACCAAAGACTTGACAAATCACAGCAATATAGCTAAGCTTAGAAGCAAAATTTCACATTATCCTTGCTTATGTGGGTGGGAAGCTGAGAGATGCCAAATCTAAGAGGGCTTAAAGGAGCTCTTTCTATTATTAAATGTTTTGCTGTTGGTATTTTTACAGTTCTGACATGATACTTGGATGGTTCAGGCCTCCCAAGTTCAAGGCCGCATACAAGCAGAGGAAAGGATAAATCCGGCCTGAAGAGCCAGCAACTCAATTGAAGGCAGGAGAACCAGGCAGATTCAGTCAGGCAGCCAGCCTACCTTGCATGGAGCATCAGTCAGTGATCTCTGCACTCTGGTGATTATCTTTGTCCAGTATTTTAGGACATGGAGCCAGGGAAGGGCTTAAGGGAGGATTTGAAGGGGACAGCAAGATGACAGGTAGGACTGCCCTTGCCTGCAGGCAGAGGATAGGTGAGGTGGCCTCTAGAGCCCTTCACAGTCCTATTTGCATGAGTCAGTGCTCTGAGTTTGCTCATCACACATATGAGGAGTATCAGGGGTGTGCAAAGGAGCTGCTGGCTTGAAGTGTGGAGGTGTGAGTTAATGTGAGGAGCACGGAAGGAAGCAATGCAGGGAATGGCCCCAGCTAGAACGCTTGTTATTGCAGCTGAGATTCCAAGAGTTATGGATGTGTCAGTAGGCTACGTTGCAGGCAAGTTCAGAGAATCACAGAATTTTTAGGGTTGGAAGGGATCGCTGGAGATCACCCAGTCCAAACCCCTTGCCAAGGCAGGGTCACCAGAGCAGGTGACACAGGAACTCTTCCAGGTAGGTCTTGAACGTCTCCAGAGAGGGAAAATCCATGAGGTCCCTGGGCAGCCTGTTGCAGTATTCCTTTGCCATGCTGTCCATGTAGCAGCGCAGCGCTGTTCCCTGCGCTGTTCCCTGCGCAGCTGGCAGGCACGGGGGCTCAGAACCCTGGCACAGTGTGACAGCCACTGAGATTTGACACGTCCCGGCTCAGGGTGCCAGCCATGTGAGTAGGGAGGAGGTGCCACAGCCCAGGGGTGTCTAGCAAAGAGCAGGCACGGTCCAGACACGGGGTTAGGATAAGAAAGATGAGCGAACGCAGAAGCACGGAGGCACCAGGAGTTGGGGGAGGTGTCCTGGGGACACGGTGGGATGGCCTTTGAGGACACAAGGCGGGTAAGTGTTGGCCCCGGGGTAGACGAGGAGTCGGGTCGGTGGGGAGAGGATGAGATTCCGCCGGGCATGGTGGGGTGGGAATCGCTGCCCGGGGACCCGGCGGGGCCGGCGCGGCGTCGAGGCGCGGCCACGCGGCGGGGCCGGCCAGCGAGCACTACGATCCCCAGC
>VZTR01009250.1:413699-577860 GCA_013400775.1 Chaetops frenatus
GGACGGGCCGGGGCAGGGGTGCCGGTGGGGACCGGGGGCGGCCCCGGCCCGAGGGGAGGGCGCGGAGTGGCGGCGCCTCGTCCGCTCGACGCCCGGGGTGCCGGGCCCTCCGCGCCCCGGCGCGGTCCTGCGGGGAGGTCTTGAGGGTGGCGGTGGCAGCAGTCCCCCAGATCCCAGCTGGAGCGGGATCAGTTGCTTTCAGGGCTTGAGGAAGGGAGAAGAGCCCGTCTGCCCAGGGGGTCGGCACGGGCTGAGGTAGAGGCAGCAGCAGCAAGGATTTTATTAATGTTTTGGGATGTGGAGGTTCATAGGTGCAGGTAATGAGGGAGTAGGAGGTTTGATTTTTTTTTTTTTTTAACTCTCTGAGATTGAACTGTTCGCCTGTCTGAGATCTTGAGAGTGAAGTGAATTTGAGAAAGCTTAGGAGTACCGTCTGTTTACTTGTTTCCTGAGTGGCAGTAGGAATTTCTTCTCCTTTTCTTTTCTTGCTGCTATGCTGTTACAGGTGTTTCTTCCAAACAGATGTATGAAGAGGTGTTGTCATTTACTGTTTATGTTCTGTCTTTTACAAGTCCCGTGTCTGGTGGATTTACGTGGTCATTGCTGGCCTATTTGCTGATAAGTGTGACATTTGTTTTGCTACTTCTTTACTTACCTAGTTTCTTTATTGAGCTTTTGGTTCCAGAGATGGTGGATTGGCAGCTGCTGTTTAGTCTGAACTCTTAATATTCTTTCAGCTGTGATGCAAGGGACCAGCAAGTTTTCTAATACGTTAATGCTTGCACTGTGCCTTGGGAAGGATGAGGTATGCGGGGCTCCAGGAAGGTACAGCTCCAAAGCACTTGTCCCATCAGATGCTGTTAACAGCTGTTTGAAGATTTTACCTGATTTCTTTCTAATAGTAACTTGAATTTATTTTGTCCTGTAGTGTCTTTTTGCAACATTGTAGCATCTCATATTACTTGATATTAAGGTTGGCATTTGAACTTTTATCCGAGAATGAATTATTCTTAAATTCAGTAGTGTGTTGAAGTCCAGTTGGCTAGTCCTCACTCTGTAGGCTTCAGAAATTTAATTTCAGATGGTGTTTTTGTTTTGGATATTTTTGTTTCCATTTTGAAGCACTGAATTCTGCTCTTTACTGAATTTTCACGTTATTTTACAGTGTGGACTAAATGCTTGTTTTGTTTCAGAGTGGCCCTGTGGCCCTTTTATGCATCTTGTTCATCTCAAACTTTGGGTTGCTTTACATGAATAGCATGTTGTTGGTGTTTTTTTTTTTTCGTAAACTTTGGTGTTTTTTTCATGAAATGCATTTTGTTTTTTTTTTTTTTTTTTTTTTTTTTTTTTTTTTTTGTAAAGTTAGTATGTCTAGACAGATTTAAATGGTACCAAAATCCAAAAGAAGAAAGTGGTTAAAGACTTCTAAAAAATGCCTGTGTGCCTGATGCTAAATAAAGAAGACCTTGGATTGAATATACACTGATAGGACCTAAAGTTTCTGTTCTGCAGTTGAGAGATACTTCAGTTTGCTTTCCTTAGAAGGCCTGATTACAGCTGCCTTGGTGCTTATCTTGTTTTGGTTCTGTTAACTTTGGTAGGCTTTGATTTGTTTTTGGGGTATTTTTTTTGTTTTTGTTTTTTTTTTTAACTCCCGTAAATTTTGGAAATAGAATTCTATTTACTTTAGATACTTAAATATGTGGAGTATTTGCACTTTACCCTGTCCGTGTGTCAGTCCTGTAGCCACCTGCAGTGAGGGCCCCAAGGCTGTAGAGTGCAGGTATGGTGACATCCAGGTAAATAGTACAGGACTGCCCAATGTGCCTGGGCTTGCAGAGAGCACGGAAGACTGTAAGCAACTGTGCTTCTGTCACAACTCTGTCTTGCATCTGATGCAGGTATTTTTGCTAGAAATGGTTCTGCTGAGACTCCTGGTGTTTCGCTCTAGTAGTGATGAGCTAATGTGCCAGTATGGTGCCATGGCAAGCAAGGGGAATGAGGGAAGAACAAGTTGTAGCTGTCAAGACATAACCTAGAGCAAAGGTGCTGGCTGTGCAAGGGACTGTTTGGACCATTTCCCTTCCCTAAGAGAAGTGATCTCAGCTGGCCTCTGGCCAGCTGAGAAATTATGTTCTCACTAGATATGTTGTGCAGGTAAAGATACTTTTTCTTCCAAACAATTTTTTTTTTTAATTTCAGCTGTATTTGCTACAATTTTTTTTTTTCCTCCTGTGGTTGAATATTAGGCTCAGCATCTTCTCTGGTCGATTTTCTGGGCTGAGACTGGCTTGTGTGGAAACCATGCCCCATTGTAGCTGCCACCCTGCTTGGAGCCTTTTCCAGTGTACCAGGACAGAGCTTTGCCAGCATCCTGGCTTTCTTTTAACACTTTCTGGAGTTCATTTGTGAAGATCAGAAGTTACCAGTGTACCAATGCAAATCTTGTCTCCCCAAATCCAGGCTGAGATTCATTTGGCACTCTCAGGTGTTAACCTTCATTTTTCAGATAACGAAGGTGTGCAGCTGTATAAGTAGTTTGAACAACTGTGGTATTCATGTGTATGAAAATGAAGTAATTATGCGTGCCAGATTCCATTAAAGAAAGGGTGGCCTACTATGTCTCCTTTCCACTAAATTAGGCCAATATGCAGTAGTAGCTTTTACTGACTAGATGTGTAGTAGCTACAAATCTCTAGCTCCTGGCACTGGGAGCTGTGCTGAGGGTTGAGAGCACTGAAGTGCTATAAATTTCAGAACTTATCTCAAAGACCAGGGCTGGGGAAGTTTGAATGAAAACTAAGACGTTATTTTTTGATAGCAAATGGACTGACCATTGGAACAAGCTGTCTGAAGGTAGAGGGGAACCTCCATTCTCCATGCTGCAATTCAAGGCCAGAAACTTTCTGAAAGATGTTCAAGCCTTTGGGCTTGACTAAGGAAATGGAAACTTTAGGGACAGCATTACATGAGGTTGAGACAGGATGGTCTGATGGGCTTTGTGAATGCAAGTTTAATGTGTCTATGCTGCTAGAGCCAAGATAACTTCTCCGTTTTCTGCAAAGTGCCACATCATCCCAGGTGTCTGTCCTGGTCTGAGTACATGGTTTGCTGGGTGGCTGAGCTGACCAACAGCTCCTAGTGGCTCATCTCATTCCTGTTTCTGCCATTGTGGGACCATCCGCTTCTTTGAGCTTTGGTATTCATCCAGCCTGGCCCTGAGCTAATTTGTCTCACTAAAACAGCCGGAAACTATCTTGTTTTAATTGTGTTTTATTCTGGCTGTGTTAGTCCTTTTATAGGTTCCTGTGGTTGAGTCGGCTCACAGAAGGGCCAGACGAGCTCAGGAACTGGTGTAACGTAATCAGCAGGAGAGCAAGACTGAGAGGGAAGGACAGGCCTGCCTCCCTTTGGCGTCCCAGCACTATTGGCTTGGTTAACCTCATTTTGTATAGTTTCACACTGGTGTATTTTCTTACGGCTCCCAGGCAGAGGCAGGAGACTGGACTAGAGGATTTTTGGTCTGATCCTGTGCAACTGTTCTTTTCCTTAATAGCAAATCTGTTCTTCCTCTTCGGCTTTTGCTGTATGTGTCCCTGTTATTGCTTCTTTGTTTTAATTTTTGTTCTTTTCCTTTCTCTACATTTCTTCTAAGTGACCGGTCCTTTGCTGTGTGGAACTTCTTCAGACTCCAGCTTAGACCCGTTTGCTCATCTGCAGTTACTCTTGGAGAAGGTTTAAAAATACACAGCAAAGCCTGTCTTAGGAGACCAGTCAAGGAGCTGACGAAAGTGGGTTGCCTAGCAGAGGTGGCCTAATAAAATTGGAGTGGAATTGTACTGTGCATCTTTGGGACGGCTTCTGGGTGGTCTGTTCAGACAAGTTTGTGTCCTGCTGGTGTGGAGTCTCATGTGGGTTTCACTGTGTTGTCAAGTGAACTGAGATGTGTTTGTTTCCCAGCCTTGTAGGGTGCCATAGCTCCAGCAAGTGCTTCCCTAAGTAATCAGCGCCTTCGGCCTTGCACATTGTGATCTCACAAGCCATCGCGTCTGTGATGTCACAATGGAAGAGATTCTGGTGCTCTGACATGTGTGGTCGTGCCTTTGACAAATCAGCCAAGGAACCCAGCGGCAAGAATGAGCTCAAGAAATGGGAGAGACCTTCCTTAAACCCAAGAGTGCCCTCCATCCTTTAGTCAGCTTTTTCCATGTTCACTTATCTCTTCCGTAATGACCGTACAGAGGGAAACCAGTGCCTGTATAGGGTGAATTGTTTTTTTCAGTTGACCTCCCAAGATGCATGTTTCTCCCAGATGAGCAGTTGCCCAACTTTCCTCCTGTACCCCTCATTCTTTTCTGTTGTTCCCCTCACTTGTATTGCTTCTAATTTTAGACTGTAAGTTCTTCAGAACAGGGACCTCCTCATCTGTAGTGGGAAGAGCCTGGGTGTGATTGTGGATTGCTGTAAAAACAAAATGATGGATGCCAAGTTGTATCGGAGCTGAGTAATGATGGGGCAGCATATAGACATGCCATGACATTACAAATTTTCCAAAACACAAGCGTGGTTGTCTAGCAGTGCTGGAGACAAATCCAGCCAAATGTGAAGGGAGTGCAGCCACGAAGTATACTGTTCTCGTGTTCAAGTGACGATACTGTGAGCTTAACAAGTTAAAGAAGCAAATTTACCTGTCTAAAATTGTGTTACTTTATTAAACAGTTCTAAAAGCTTTGTCTTTTGTTATTTGTTTTACTTTATGTTGGTTTGTTTTTTGGTTGTTTTTTTTTTGCAAGTTTAAATGGTAAGAGTGGATAAGCTGGTCTTGTTCATAGTCTCTTGTTTCCTGCCTCACAGGCTAGCCAGGTGGTGTCATTTTTGGACTGTAGTTCATCTAATGAAATATTTGGGTTTAGGTTAAGGTTGATTAAAAAACACCCTGAGTTACCTCTCTTGTTCTTCAGTTATATCTTCACACAAGTGAAATACGGGCTCACATTTGACCTCTGAGTACGCATTTGAACAGCTACCAAAATTGAAGTCCTGTATTTTTTGTTATACTGTGTTCCAGGTGTTGCTGAATGTATGCAATTTTACTCTACAGAAAGCATCTCTATTAACCTAACTTTTTTCCTCCATAATTCAATAAAATAGACAAGCCTGACTTATATTTTTGATTGGCTTTGGTTGCTCTAGCCTTGAGTTCAGTTGTCTGTTGGAGACCAGGAGTCACAGCTGCCCCTGCCCAGGTTTTGCACAAATAATAAACTCAAGCATTTTACTCCCAGAGCTTGCTTGCTTTTATTTTTTAATTCTAGTTTGTCTTGTAGTTTAGGTTGGTGGGGGGTTTTCTTTGTTTGCTTGTTTATTTTGTAATATAGTCAAGGGCTTGCCATAACAAAGTAATATGAAGGCTCATAAAATGTAATTTCTTGGGTCACCCCTCCAGTGTGAAGTTAGGTGTTGTCTTCCTGCCCCTTCCCTACTCAGCTTAACAAACTGGGAAATGAAGGGGCTTAAAGGCAAACTGTAATTTAATTAGATGTAGTTGTAAAAAGTTCATATTTATGTTATGTGCCAGGAACCATTAAGCTGAAGTTCACAGGCTAATTTGTCCTGCCATTTATGAATTTGAATCCTCTGGAGCTTGTATGGTGCACATCTCTGTGCCTTTGGGGCTGCCCTGCAGGCAGGGGACAGCATTTGCACTGCCCTGCTGGCTCTTGTCACCAACACTCTTCACGTGGCAGGACTTCCCTGTCTTGTTCCTTGCCCCGTTGGTGGTCCCTAAGCAACTTTCCCAGTAGGAAGCCTGGCGTGCAACAGCTGCCAGTGCAGATTCTCCACACTCAGTGGGGCCCCTGGCAAAGCTGGTGGCTACAGCTGGCACTTGCCTTTCTCTTGGCTTTCCTTCCTTACTGGTGATCAAACTTGTGCTTTAGTACCATGTGCTCGGACTGCTAAAGAAACAAGAGCTGTGGTCAGCCTGAACTTGTCTTGTTACTTGCAGCTGATGTACAGAGAACCATTTTTTAAAAAATTTATTTTAAAAATACAGATGCTGATTTTAGCCAGTACTGCCACATGGGACACGTGCTGTTACACAGCATAGAACACAAACTTTATCTTCCAGCTGAAACCCACCACATACGGCCATTTCCCATCTTACTGGGTGTAGCAAATATAAAGTGCTGTCACATTTTCCTAGGTCTGTGTACAATCTGTCAAAATAATTCCTGAGGTCCAACCTCAGTTCATGGTCCCATTACATTTCATACGTATCTGTGTGAGGAATTTGAGCTGTGTGATATAAAATATTAACCTAGTAGGGTTGACTGCCAGATGTGACAGCTTGCACTGTCTGAGATTATAATCTGATCCTGTGTGTATAAGAAATATATATATGGTGTTTTATGTAGGTTTGGAAATGGAATCACTGAACATGTGGATTTATATGGCTAGAGCTGGGGTTTTAATTTTTGAAGCTGCATTGCTTATATCGTTGTCTCTTGGAAAAAAAATACAGAATAATTACTAGTGCTTTGCATTGTCGTAGGCATTATAAATGCTTTACATGACATCTAATAAAGTGTGTTTGCTCACCAGCTATCTTGTGCTCTGAGGCACTCTGACCTTGCCAAAGAAGATGATGTGAGGTCTTCCCAGGGCACCCAGAGCAGTGGCTGGGTAAACATACCGTTAAAACTTCATTTGGCTGAAGGTGCAGGGTTTGCAGTGGGGTTGCCCTTATTTGTATGCTGCCTGTGCAGGGAAATCCACATGCAATACCCCACTCACGCACCTTGTTCAGAGCACTGCTCCCTCTGCTACATGGGAGAGTGGAGAGGAAGGCTGCTTTAGGAAGGGGAGCCTGATCCTGTTGCTAGACGTGGACCACCGCAGAAGCTGTTAGTGTAAACAGGCACTGGATGCTGGCTGTTACTTCCCTCCATGGATGTCACATGGTACTTTTGTGACACTGACCTGCCATGCCAGGGTCTGGTATGGTGCTGCTGTGTCTGCATGGGGATGTGCCTGAATCCTGCCAAGGTGGCTGGTTTACCTTTGCTATGGACTCAGTGGCTTGGGAACCTCTCCCAGGCTGGAGATTCATGGGGTCATTGTCAGATACCCTGGTCTTGCCAGTTAAGATACATTGGACAAGAGATTTTGCTGTGGATGGGTGGATAATACATGTTTTATTGCCTGTGTTCGATATAGGGGTTGAAGCCTGCCTGCCTCCCCCAATCCAACTGTGTATTTTACATGATGCTGTAAGCTAAAGACCAGGTTTTCCTGCAACTAATTTACAAGCCATTTTATTCTGAGAGATTGTATTTGTTGTGATGGGCCTTTAGACTCATAGTAGCTTGAAGATTTAAAACGTGTATACCTTAAATATCTCTTATCTGGCACATGTTAGAAGTAAATATAACTAACTTATATTTGTCTGTAATGCATTTATGAATGACAGCCAAGCTGTAGATGGAAAGGGAATAGGTAGAACTGAGTCCCTTTAAAATAAATGCCATGTTGGGCTCTTCTTTTTTGGTTTTGCAACTTGAGTTTTCAGTTTTCGAGGTACCTGCTGTCTGGCACACTGCTTTAATAAAGCAAACAGTTTCAAAACATGAAAGCCTTAAGGCAGGGGTGATGCCTTTATGCCATGGAATTGGCAGTGTGGGCACTGGCTCGGTCTTAAACATCTCAACTTCTTTGATTTTTGCCTTTCACTCAAAAGCTTGGAAAGGGAAGGTTACCAAATGCGTGTTTACTCGAAGCACACAACCTGCTTAGCCGCAATTATCTCCTAATCTGGTCCTTCCGAGTTTCTCTGGTCTCGCAGGTAAATACAGATTTAGCCGTTATTCAAGGCATATTATTTACCTCATTAAGTGTGTGTTTTGGCACGTGCATTATTTACCTGACAGACTAACGGATGGGAGAGAGCAAATGCTGTCTTTTGTGCAAACAGTGACTTTGTTCATGAGTGGCAAGTCCCTGCTTTGCCACGGCCGTTTTGTCTCCATGTCTCATGGCGAGTGCTTCCATCCCTTCATGTTAGAGCAGAAAGGCAGCATAGGTGTGGGGGAGCCATGCTCGTAAAAAGGCAGGTGGGTGGCATGTCATGTGATGGGAGTTCTTCCATAAGCAGTGGGACCAACTGTGGGGATAGATTTGGATCTATGTAGCAAGATTTGTGTGCATATATATATGCATACACAATTAGAGGGGGTACTCCTATCCTTGTTCAAGAGGACTGAGTTTGTGCAATTTGCTTGTTTTGCTATCAGTCCTTGTACCCACCCATGTAACACCATGAGCTCTTCTTGAATTCTCATCCCTGTAAGCTCTTAACAGCCCTGAGGCTGACCTGTCTTGGATAGTGACAATCCTGGCAACTTTTTCCTGCAAAGCTTTAGAAGAAATGTAGCAGGAGTGGAAATCCAGGTAGCCTCACATGGGTAATGCGATTTATTAAATAGTATTTGTTAAATAAAAGTATCAGAAGGTGATGGCTGAGTGAAGTATTTCTTTGGGAGGGAGACTTTATCCTATAGAGTCCTGCTTGCACTTTACTTCCTGCAGTCCCTCGATGTGGTTAGTTGAACTGATGTCCTCCTCTGAGGGAAATGCCTGAAGTAAGTGGAGTGTAGCACTAAAATCACATTTCTGAGAAACCTCATATAGAGACCAAATGAGAACTTTCCTGGGGAGGAGCCTTCCAGCCACTAGCCACTTGGATTTGTAATGGGAGTGCCATGTTTTGGTGCATCTGGCAGCTTTTTCAGGGCCAAGCTGTTTGGATAAGTTGTAGTGTTGGTATGTGTATTGCTGTGTTTAATTTTTACCATGTGCCAGAAACTGCATTGTATATGAAAAGACAAAAGGCCTCAGAAATTTCAGCAGACCTTAGATTGGATATTCTGTGTTTTAGTTGGTTTGTGCTGTGTACTGCTATAATGAGGTTCAGCAGTGGGGTGTGATCTAGTGCCTGGAGCCATGACTGTTGGGTATCTCATAGTTTTTAATTTAGAGTCATTTGAAGAGGTTAATTTTCAGTTGCCTGTAATTCTGGACACCTTAAGCTCAGTCCAAATGTCATCTGTTGTGCTTAGAGCAGGTTACTGTGTTATTTCAGGTTTGTGATGCTGGAACCTCCACTGGGAAGCACAAAGGACATCCCTGTCAGAGTTGGACAGTGAACAGATACCAGTAGGGATGAGATGTATGTGTGCTTGAGTAACATGAGTCTCTCTTCAGTTTCAGATGCCTCTGGATGTTCAATGATAGCACTTCTTCATACTGGAGCAGCAAAGTTTCCCCAAAACTTACTTTCAAGGCCCAGACAAGGTGTTTCCCACCTCCTTCCAGCTGGTGTTCTCAAAGGGTTCAGCTCCATTGTAAGCAAGAAACTGGCGTCCCACGGCTTTGGAGCTTCCATGGCAGCAATGTCATCCTTCCCTCCACAGAGATATCACTACTTCTTAGTGCTGGATTTTGAGGCTACATGTGATAAACCGCAGATTCATCCTCAGGTAAATAGTTGATCCTGTTAATTACTGCCTTGAAAGTTGCTGCTGCTCTTCTGAGAGGTAAAAGTAAAAAGCACAGTGCTGGCTCACTAACTTTTTCTGGTTTGTCCCTTGTCCTTTCTGTTGCTGATTCTCCAGGGCTCTTGCCAGTCACCTGCTGTCTCAGGAGCAATGCCAGGACTGTTTGGTGGGAATGAATAAAGGAGTCTGATTTCCCATCAAGGAAGTGACAATTCATGTGTTACTGAAAACAACTTTAAGTCATGTATACTTGTCATTTGTCTGAACTGGGAAGGGTCTAAAAGTTTTTGGTTGGAAACTGGCATCAATAGATGGCTGCCATGTTTAATTCTGCAAGGAAAAAGGCTGCTGGTAGTGAACAGCTTTAGGAAAAGAATATTTTGAATGATGGGAATATGTGCAACATAATGGTATTTCTATGTAGAGAAGAAAAACAGTTTTTAGATAATTTCATCAAGATCAGGTCTCTTGCCTAGGTTTTAGCTCTGGGGTGTAATGAGACAGGAAGAGTTCAGCTTCAGAGAGATCTTCCAGTGCTCTACCACTTGAGACACACAGAGATCCAGATGAAGTACAGAGCTTTTCTGGAAACAGTTCTTCCACAGTAGTGTAGAGCAGATTAATAAAAATATTCTCAGTTGTCATCAGGATGGGCCTAGGTTTTCAACTGGGAAACTGTACTAAAAAGAAAAAAATCCTTGATATTAGGTTGGTAGCAAACAAACAGAATTTCTGAGTCTAAAGTAGACTCAACCTTCACTGCCAAGCAATGGCAGAGTTCTGCATGTGTTGGTAATACCTGCATTGGGTTACAACTACTTCCTTTTGCTTTGTTTAGATGCTATGAAAGGCTTAAGCAGTTTTCAGCGTGGTATCTCATTGCTGAAGTGACTCAGTGTAGCGTGTTCATTTCCCAGTGCCGCTGTGGTTTCCCTTGTGCTTATCCTAACAAAGGGTTGCTGCAAGCTGGGATCAAACTTGACTCCTGTCTTCCCCAGTAGTGCCTTGGTGGGTGCTGCCTGTCCTTTGTGTTTCTTGAAAAATGGATGGCAAATTCCCTGCTCTTTTACTGGCTCTTTGTCGGAGGCTGTTGTGGCTCTGCATCCAGTTCTGCTGGCAGGCTCTTAACCGCTCACCAAGTGAGATGTCAGGCTATTTCCTGCATGCTCCGCCTCGGGTGCACAGACCTGTCAAAGCTGTAAATTGGATCTACCTTGTCCCTTTTGATATGGGTTTGGTCTGTGCACATTTTGATGCAAAACCATGATGCATGTGGAGCTAGTTTACAGCTGGCAGTAAAAAGGAGCATGAGTGGAATATGATTACTACTGTTTTAAGGAGCTTTGTCCCCAAGTCCTTGCCGGGGAAAGTAATGGTCTGGGCCGATGCAGATCTGCTATATATTTTGTTGGTGAGATAGCACCTTTAAGGTGGAGATGTTCTTCAGTGTTGTTTTTCCAGTCTGCTGTGTTCAGTGCCTGTCTGCATCATATAATGTGTTGAAAGGGCTGTCAGTCCCTCATATCCTCACCAACAAATTAGTTTGACAAATAAAGAAATTGCTTTTGCTACATGGGGCTCAATGTAGCTGGAAAGGCTGAAGGTGCCTGCCAAAATTGGGATGCTATAAAATTAGACTTCAGTTGATGCCATTACTACCTCTTACCTCTTTGCTGATCAGCATGGCTTTTGTCCTCTTCACTGCTAGGCTGTATGTCATGGTGAGCAGACTGCCATGCATTTCAGTGATGTTTTCTGCAAAGTTTTAGTGGCAGGATCTTTCACTGCAAGATTGATAGACAGGTTTTGGAGGTCTGCTCTGAGGTCAGAGCTGGGAGCTAGAAATGGTCAGGTGCTGATCTTCAGTGATACTGATAATTTTTTTGCTTATATTTTAATACCTGCAAAATAGAAGTCTAGATACAATTCAAATGCACTGGGATTTGATGAGAAGGCTGCATATATAGAGCTAAGCTAAGATGTGATCCACATTACTTTAAGTGGGTAGGCATAGCTGTAAATTTAGCCAGTTCAGCCTAAAAGTCTTGCAAGAGTTCACTTGCCACCATACAGCACATTTCACATTTCTCACTCACTGCTCTTCAAAATATTCTGGCTTCTTACAAGAAACTACTGAAAGAGCTATCTTTTTATGTACACTAAGATGTGTGACTGCCACATCTGCTCCCCCTCCCGTTGTATTTACTCGTGCTCCTCTGTAACTGGCAGCCTTGCTGGCTTTATCCCTGGGGAAGTCCTTCATGCTCATTTGTGAGCCCTGAAGACCCCCTCATTTCCATTCCCTTTCACATTGCCCAGTCTCTCTCTGAGGTCTCATGGTATGGCCTCTGTAATGAGGATCAAGGAGGGTCAAGGACAGAGGTATTCCCCTGGGAAGCCATCTGTATTGTGGCTTCAGTGGCTGGGACTGCTGGCTGAGTGCCTTGTGGCTGCTGCCCTGTGCTTTACCACTCCCTCCTGGGTTGGGCATCGAGGGTCCTTCCTGTTTCCTGCCATACACCTACAAAGGAACGGGAGCATCCTTGCAGCCCTGGCTTCTGACTGCTTTCAGCAGATACACCCCTCCATCAAAGTGCTTGTTTACATACACATAGAAACCGCTTCGCTTTATTGGTTTTCTGGATGTATGCATGAATAATGGGACCATCCCAGAGAGAAAAGAAGGTGTGTGGGGGGGTTAACTGCACAGTCTGTGTCATGTAGTGTTTTAGCCAGCCAAAGGTCATTAGGGGTTGGCAGTAAGAGATGTTTATGGCTGGCCTCTCACATCTCTTTAAAGCTTACCTTGTGCCTTTGGAATGTGATCAGAAGCCCAGTGGGGTCAGTTGGGAGCTGTCATTCTGCGGAGGTCGGTGGACCCTGAACCATGGTGGTGTGTTTCATTTTTCAGCTCTGAGTTTTTTCTGTTACTGTCTGGTAAGAGTTTATAAGTACCTTCTGCTTTTATACACTGTCAGCCCATAGAACTGGGTGCATATGGAGCTTTAGCTTCATGAGAAGATGCATTAATAAGTGGGAGTCTTGCTGTTTTGTCCCTTTGTCCTTGTAGACACCAATGTTTATGGTGGTCAGCGCTTTCAATGACTGTGTTAAATAGCTGCACAGACTCAGATCTGTGGCTGCCTTTATTAATGCAGTAAGAAGGTGTGCCTCTTTCAGTCAGCAAGCCGAGTATCTTGCCTTCAACTTCAGCCGAGTGGATGAAAAGAAATTATTTGTTTTAAATATAGAAAGTCTGAAGGTAGAAATCAGATCTGTTCAAAGCTGAATTCGAAATTAGCCTTTTACATATGATGTTAATCTCTACTTCATTCTATTAAAGCTACTTAAATGAAAATCAAATAAAATTCAAGCTCTGTATGTCTGCTGCCTGGAAGTGTAAAAGAACAACAGACCTCTGACCTGGTTTCAGAAGGAGCTGGATCGAGGAGTTGCTAAGCTAAATGAGGTTTTGGTAATGACAAAGTTGCATTTTCTCATGTCAGTTTTTTCAGGTGTTCAGTGTCTCAGACTCACTCAAATTTGATAATCATTTGGAAGTAGAAATTTGGCTCTTTCAAACTCTCTGTAAAGGAAAAGTATTAAACGTTCAGATCTTCTCATTGCTGAAGAAGGTTGTGACCAGAAGCAGAAGAATGAATTGTTACAGACAGTTTTCTGTATCCTCCTAAACAGTGCTTTTTAAATGCAAAAATACCTTGATATTTTTGCTTGATATAGTGTATCCTAGATACTTCAAATCTGTTTAGCACGCATTTAGATTGTTATTTTGGGAGAATTTTTAATTATAATTGCTGCCAAATGAAACTGGATATACTAATAAATACAAAACATCACTCACCATTTCAACATAAAACCCTAAACACTGACATGGTGACTAAGCAGATGTTCAGTTACTAATTTATTTTTAAGTGTACAAACAAATCTGGATGATCATATTGTGATTGGCAAAATATATTAATGAATAGGAGCCAGTGTTTCTATAAGATAATATTAAGTACAAATGCAGGAAGAGGTTATATCTGATTCAGTCTGTATTGCCTTGAGTACTGCTCTAAAAGAGGATTACAGGTGTTTTCCCTTGAACATCTGTCTCACATCCAGCTCACAGTCACAGGCAGGTACAGCTGGAGTGGCTGTGATGATCTGTACTGCTGCCTGTCCTGCTCTACCTGCGATCTTGTTCCTGCAGCAGGGACAGCTGAGTTGTGTGTCTGCTCCTGGGCTGCTGTGATTTACAGACTGACCTTGTAATGGGAATGGATGTTGATTTTTACCAAATTTAGGCCATATCAACAGATGTGCAATCCCTGCCAAGCTCTCTGCCTAGGGTGACCAGATAGAGGATAGGAAAGCTGACTTGGGAGCCGTAGCTGAAGCTACTTTGTAGGAGGAATATGTCCTTGAAATCACAAACTTGCTGCAGGAGGAGGTGATGGAGGGATAGCTCATCTGCTGGGAAGCAGGCTGCAAAGTACCTTCTGTGTGCTTTCCACATCATTTTCTGTGGAGACTGCATCAAGGTAATTCCAGTTGAAGGCCAGGATGGGAATGCAGGTGTCTCACACAGCAACAGATATTGTCACCGTCCTGCCCAGAGGCAGATAAAGGACGTGTGTGTGCCTGTGCCTGCCTGTTCTATCTAGACATCCCCATGTAGCAGCTTTCTTCTTGCACCATTTTTGTGTGGCTGTTAAGCTCAATGCACTAGAAATCATCTGCCAAAACCTTTATTGAGGATGATCATGAGTTGCTGAAAAAGAAAGAAATTCAGGCTTGTTTCCCATGGCAACTTTAACTCAGCGTAACTATTACAGTGGAATATTAATTTGCAATTACCTATGTTCATTCATCTTAGGCTTGGGTGTAATTTTAATTACCTACTTCTCAATTCACCTTCTTACAATGCTGTTTCTAGAGAAATGCTGTTAAAAATGCATGTAACATAGAGACTTAACAGTCTTTCTTCCTACTAAAAGTAAGTAAATATATATATATTTATCACCTCTTTGCTAGTTATGGCTGTTATTATGCCATTGTTCTTACATCAAAATGCTTTAAGTTCCTAGAGTGGCAGGAAACTGTTAATATAAGAGCCCTTTCAGATGGATTTTCCTGTTTGCATGAGTTTTTGAACAAACTTCTTTAGGCCTTGTAGCTTTAGAAGGTTACACTACACCTGGCATCTCAGACCTGCACTCACTTTGCCTTGGAGACCTCCCTCATTCTCCCAGTAAGTGGGGACAACCTTGCTGTGACCCATGTCAATCTGACAGGGTGGGTTACGACTTCAGGCAACAGAATTAGCTGTATTTATTTAAAACCTGATGAGCTAGAGAACATGAACAGTTATTGAACCCAAACCTCCTGGAGAGCACAACCATGAGACCACCAGGCAAGACAGCTGATCTATGAAAAAAATTCAAAAACCCAGCATTATTACAGCAACAAGTCTAAAATACCAAGGCACTCGGGTGGCCAATGGCTGCAGTCCTAACCTGACCTAACCTGCTCAGCTTTTGGCTGGTTATTGACAGGCTGATGAGATGACTGCTTTAAAGCAATCAGTCATGTTGCCCTTTCCCGCACAGTGTGCGGAGACCCCACATCAGTTATGCATCCCAGTGTGCAATTCCCCACCTGTGCTGTTTGAACACTGTGTCCTTAGCTGTGCAAACATTACACATCGTTTAGGTGACAAGTTGCAAAGTTAAGTAGACTTGTTGTTACAGCAGAAAGTAGTTGAGTGGCAGTCACCCTGAAAAGAAAAGATTCAGGCTAGCTCAGGAATGTGCAAGTCTGCTGGATCGTGTTTAAAGGTTTGTTTGCCTCTCCATAAAGCTGCTGATGAGGGCTACGTGTGCTGCTGGAAATGCTTCCATCATGTGCATTTCTGAAGTGAAGGGGATGGGTGTCACAGGTTTGTACATTTGCTGTGCTTGTCCTGCTGTGTGCTTGGCCCCGTGCTGCTGTTGATGATCGGTGTGTGCCTGCTGCTCTTTCTCAGCCTTTGAGGTACGGGGAGTATTTTGCATCGCTCCCAGCATAATGTTTTAAAACCAGGCAGTATTCTTTCATGGCATGGCACCCATCTAGTGCTACTTGGGGATGGTGCTTTTCAGGCTGCTGTGGTTCCTGGGAATTGATCTTTGCTGTGTTAAAGTGGTCTTGTCTTAGCTTTGATCAAAACCTACCTGATAAAGAAGCAATGCAACGCAAGTCATTTAGTGAGGACACAGGACATGCTTAAATCTTGTGGTCTTTTTCCCCTTTATTCCAAGCTTGCTGTGAAACCATTGCTGTGTTGTCTTTGTTGGTCTGTGCACTTGCTAGCTGGTGAAATAACTCTTTGTAACATTATTTAGTTCCTCTCTGTCAGGCAGAAATACGCTGTCATCAGCAGCTAGTTGTGATATCTGTAAAACCCTGGGTATTCATTTACATGCACTAATGTGCCCTTTCTACCCATCCCAGATGTTTTAGTGTCGTTGAAAGCATTGATCATTTGTTCTGCTCAATATCAGGTGAAGAGGTTGGGACTTGAAATGATCTGATAATTCTGCAACAGGGACTGCACAGGCTGCTTGTCTGCTATAGAAATGAGTGGATGTGAAAAAGGATATAGTGTAGTTGCCATCTTGCATTGGAAAGGTAATACTTGGAAATGTATGTGTGTGCTGTTTTTAACCTGGTTTGAGTGCTAAACTTCCCCCAAACTGTCAAGCTTAAATTGTTGTTGACTGTGTCAGTAGAGATGTTTTGGGTGGTCAAATATATGTCAATAGTGCTTGAAGAGACACGTTGAAGTGTTGATGTCTATTGGTCTATATTTCTCATCCCATTTGTGGAAAGAGGAGGGAGATTCTGCCTTATTCTTGATGTCTGGGTCCTGCTGAGAAGATCAAAATAGCTTAGTGGGCTTTGGCAGGCAGAGATGATGCTGGTGCTGAGAGGCAGGAGCCAGCCTGGAAGGAAATGATTACTGAAAGTTTTGTTCAGGATGGCAGGACAAGGGTTGTGATCCTGCTGTCAAGATTTCAGGTACAATGGCATGCAAAACTCCCAAGGACCAGTTTAGGGGAAAAGTGTCATTTGCGAGATGTGGATCTTACTTTTGTTGGCCCAGTTAAGAAGGCACTTGAGCTGGTGAAGTACTTCACTTTGGATTCCATACTCTTTAGAAGGAAAAAAAGATACTATTTCAAGAGGGTGAAGAAGAGAATCAGTGAGTGTGACCGGGGGTCTGCAACACGCAACTGTGAGTGCAGGCTGGATGGCATTGGGGTTGTGTTTGGTGCAGTGATGAGAGATGTATATAAGTTGAGGTCTGTGTTGCAAAAATGAGAAAGGCAATATTCTGGCCTGTGTCTGCTGTGGGTAGGAAGAGCAGTTGGGAATTTAAACAACAGCAAGGGAAATTCAGATTAGACATTAGGAAAAACTTCCAATGATAAGACTAATGAAACAGGAGAATAGAGTGAGTGCCTGGGGAGTGTGTGAGTCTCTCTTATTGGAGTCGGTAAAAACAGCCTAGACAAAGTCAGAAATTATTTAGGGGGTGATGATGCTGCCCTCAGGCAGGTGCATGGACTAGATGTCTCTTTTAAAGCTGGAGCTCCTGGAGGCATGTGATTAGATGGGGATTTCAGCTTCTATTAAAGAAAGAGAAATGGTCCCTCACCCTCAGAGTTGTAAGGAAGTACTGGGAAATAAGAGCCACATTTGATGTCAGTGCAGAACCCAAAATGCAACTCAAAATTTATCTTTGAAGAAATCCAGCCTTTGACATTGGGCTTCAGTGCCTGAGTGTTGGGGGTAGGCAATGAGATTCATCTGAGAGCCGGGGGAAGAAGAGACATTGGATAATCAATGGTCAGGCAGCAGAATTTTTCTTCACGTCATCTTATCCCAGTATTTCATGATCTTCCCATATTCCTGCTAGTTCTCTTGTGTTTTGTTTTTGACATCACACTTTTCTGGGATATAGTAGTTCTATAAAATGTATCAAATTGTTAGGTGTGTGCATATGTGTATTTTAAGCTAGGTAGTGATGGAAAAAAGAAATTTGGAGGTCAGCTGCTTCCCCAAAGATCTTTTGATAGGTTTAATCAGTACACGGAGTAACTTAGCCAGGACTGAGGTGCTGAGAGGCTCTGCACTGTGTGTGCAGGCAGACATCCTTTGGAAAGCCAGCATAGCCCTGATTCAGCAGAAGTCCTGCTGTTCCACACTGGAGAGGTGTTGCCTTTATGGTACTTGTTTTGGTTAGTTTAATAAAAATTTAGAAGTGGGGAAAAGACCTATGAGGTCATCTTAGTTACTGCCCCTAAGGGCCAGTGCAAGGCTGCTCACTTGGAAATGGCTTTAGTTAAAATAATAATTAAGGCAGAGGATGGATACTGGGGAGGCAGATCTGTTAGGCTAGTGCTGTCCTTACTATGTCCCTTTTCGATTTTAATTGCCTTAGAAAAAAAAAAATCACGAGCCTTTAAAAGCTCTGATTCTTTCTGCTCTTCAACGCCCCCACACCCTCTCCCCGATCTTGGAGGCATCAACTCTCATCTGTCAAAGTGTAAATCAGCAATTAAAACACAAACAGCGAAATGCCAAAGATGACCTGAAGCACAAAGCAACTGACAAACAAGTCCGGACAAATCGGCGGATAATTTATAAGCATTGCCCTAAAATCTAATTATTTGGCAATTCGAATTTGCAGCCGGCCAGGGCTGTGCAATAAATTTAACCCGCCATAAATTATTTAGGAGCAGCCTGTGGTGTAAATCAAAAACACGAGTGTTTGTTTAAGAAATAAGCTCCTTGTGCATAAAATGACTTTTTTTTTCTTTAAAGAGAGCGGGGGGGAAAAGCCATCCCTGAACAAAATGAGCTGGTGCTGAGGGTCTGTCCCTCCACAGGCACTACCTTGCCTCTTCTGCACTTCTTTTTTGAAGGTGTAAAAGGTTCTTTTGGTAAGAAGTTTTATGCTTTTCCTTATCAGACAAAATCCGTTTCTCTCAACAGCCTTTGCTTGTTTTTATTGCCTTTTGAACAGTCAGCTCTGATTTTTATGGGCATCTTTTATTTTTGTGTTTATTAAACTTCTTCACACGGGGGTTAGAGTAAGGGATAAATTATTCTCTGGTAGTTTTTGAACTGAATAGGCCATACGGTCTTCCTCAAATATATAACTCTGTGTCCTGAAACGTGCCCTGTTCACTTTGTACATAGGCTTCTGGATTGAAAGGTTTTGAGAGCTGGGAAGCTCTTGCTGGGCACTTTATTCTTTCTCTCTAATGATGGTACCCAGATCCAAAAGGATAAGCAAAAAGATTCCTCTGTGGGAATTAGTGTAATTTCAGCTGCTTTCTTCTCTGACTGGAATTGTTTAGCAAGTGTAGTTGTATGCTTGTTCATTTCTTTTATTTGCAGGAAGATCAAGACAGCTGAATAGGTGCATGCCTGCTCCGGTGTTAAAGGGAGGGGAGTTTCATGTAGGACGAGCTGGGTAAGAAAAGACTGGGTTTATAGCAGTGCTTTCACATGCTATTAAGAATTTTTCAAAGCCCTCTGAGAAGAAAGTCCCTAGCCGTTCCACAGTTACCCTGCTGCTGCTTAACCTATTGGCTTGGGACAGCCAGGTTGCACACGAGACTTCTACCTGGGACTTTTTATTTTAAACTCTTGGTTTTTTTAGAAAAGACAAAAGTTCTGAGGAAGCTGTCACATAGATTTGCTTGAAGTACCTTGAAATTGAAAATGTAGGATTTAAAGAGAGTGGACCTGGTAATGGATCTGCATAAGCCTCTGGCTCTGTAGGTCCCTATTGTTACTGTGTTTGAGGGCACAGCTGAGGGGAGGGACAGGGTGCTGATGCTTTTTTCTTTAAGCGTGTTAATATTGATTTTAGAAGCTCTGTGTTCCAACAATATAAATGCAAATGCCTGTAATTGGGAGCCTTGTGCAGAATTTCTCAACAGAAAACATGTTCAACTTTTCTGACAATGAAAGGAAAATAAAAAGCCGCTTATTTATTGGTGGTGGTTTGAATCCTGGATTTCCTTTCAAGTTACTTTGCAGTGCTAAATAAAATACCTAATTGCAGTGCTCGCAAAATTCAAATGAGTACATTTGTTCTTCTGGTAGCTCGCGGCTATTTGCAGCCTCTGGACACCCTCAGCATTATTTTAGCATATCCATAACTCCTGGTTGTGCTATAAGGAAAAGCTGGTCGTGGGGGCAGAGGGAAGGCTTAGAAGCCCCAAATGCTGCTGGCACAAATCACTGCCAAAGTTGGAACATGTACTCAGTGTTGGAGTGGAAATCTGTGAAGATCTCAAGGTAAAACACATGGATGATCGAAGAAAAGAAGTGTCAGTGAATCTTTGCCCTTAACTCCCTCATGCTGCTTTCCTCCACCTTTCCTGCCTGGGAAGAAGCAGTGAGGGTCCTTGAATGGTGGAGATGGAGCTGAGCATGTTGAGCTCACTGGGCTGCTGTGAAACGTGAGAGAGCACCCGGCTGCCTTCCTGCATCGCAGTCTGTTGGGGGGATTGTGTGTGTGAGTGTCTAAGTGCTCACCATTTCATAATAATTACTAATGAAATTCTAGATCTGTAATAACATTTCAGATATCTAAAACAAACCATATGCTTGTAAAAAAAAAAGAGAGGAAAAAAAGTGGAAACAGATCAACTTTAAGCCATAAATTCTTGGTATTAGAGGCCTCTTTCCCCCCCCCTTTCTGTTTATGTTTGATAGATATTTTTGTTTCTGCAGGAATGTCAACTCTTAATTTCATGATGTATCATGGGCTTAAGAAAATTGAATTTAATAAAGGCAAAAGATGAATGGCACCTTTAAAGGTCCCAACACTTGTCTTTATTAGCAGGACAAACTGCAGGGTCTCCAAACACTGCTTCTCTCCAAATGAAAGTTTAAATGAAAAGTACAGCAGTGTCACAGGTTAAATTTCATTGCAGGACTGGCTAACATCGTTAGTGAGGAGTGGGGCTGATTTCATGGGGCTGGTATCTGTTGCCTTAGATACCAATGGAGCAAACACTGCCAGAGACTGGAAAAATCTCTGCTATAGGAGGCCTGCAGATGAACAGCCTTTTGGGAAAGGTTCTCTACCACTTGCTTCAAAAACTGACCCAATATGCCCAAGAGAGTGGCTGCACTTTCTCCTAAGACGCTCTAGTTGCCTCTGGGGTCCCACCCCTGCTCCTGGCCATGCACTTCCCACAGACCTACAGTAATTCTGGATATTGTTAAATTTTCCACATTTTTTTAAGTATAGCTTTTTATTTCCTCCATCTGTCTTAAGCCGACCCTCCTGGAAGTGCTTTTTGCCTTTGGTTCTGGAAGGCGGGCGATGCCTTTGTGTATCAGATCAGCAGCAGGCTGTCTTTCAGTCTGGCTTTGCATCTAGCCACTTGATGGTCCCTGAGGATGTTTGTGGTTCCTTAGGGCACATCCCGGAATTGCAACACAGCCCTGCTGTGAAATCCAACCAGTGTTTGTCCCTCTCTGGAAGGGGGAATGTTCGTCTTGCCTTGCTGTGGGCTTGCTTGCTTCCATGGTCACCTTCTGGGTGGGATGCAGACCTAAGGGGCAGTGAGATGCCCCAGACCAATTTGAAAGATGGGATAGTGTTATCCTGAGGTTAAGCCTGGCTCTGTTATGGCGGCCTGTCCATTGGCTTCAAATTTTGCAGTCTGTTTTCCTTCTGAACAGAAGTTTGCTGCTTTCAGAGCCTATCTGTGGTGGCCCTTTTGTGGGGAGAATACCCTCAAAATGCTGTAGCCAGCATTTCTTACTCTCTTGTGTTTCCATGGGTCCTCATGGGTGGCTGAAGCTGGTGAGTTTGGCTGCACCACAGCAGGCAATCTGGCTGATACTCAAGTGTTTGGCATGTCTTCTCCTTCCCTTACAGCTTCTGGGTCAAGTTTGCTCTCTTTCCTGGGGAAACTTGGTGACTCTCAGTGGGGTGGTATGGCTGTGGGGAAGGAGGTGCCCAGCCATCTGCTCTGCCTCATCCAGTGCAGCATGCGTAGGGTGTGGCACAGCTGACCATGAGGAAATGCTTAAGCCATGCATCCTGTGCTGCTTCACTGCTCAGTGTCTACACCTGGACACTTCCACACTGTTAACACTTTATTTGATTTTTACATTTCTTTCTAACTTGCCATCTCAGCAGCACGTGCTCTCCATGCCCCCTGGTCTGGGTTGTGCCCCTACTGCACTGGGAAGCTGCTCTGCTGTTATCTCTGGGCTCTGCCCACCATGGAAATTGGGTGTTTCTCCTGGCGTTTTAAATTATCTGTTGTTTCCACTCACCCACCCAGCTTCTGGCCCTCCTGCTGCCTAGTGGGGTGCTGATGTCATCAGCTCATATGTGTAACCTCATGATAATTTCCGCCTGCAGGTCATGAGGGTTGCAACCATGGTCCAAAAAAGTGTGTTAGTTCCTCTGCAGCGGCTGCATTTTTCACATGCTAATTTTACTCACAGGAGTTGGATTTTTTTTTTCGTTTTTTATTATTTCTTATTTGTCTCTTCCAGATGTTTTCAGGCAGTTTTTTTTGTTGTTAAACTAATTCCGTTCATGTTTTAAAAATTTATGAAAGCGCTAATAAAAATGTCAAAGTGGTAAAAATGTTAGCTTTTGCTCTGCTTTGATTAAATTTTGCAAACTGTTTTTGAATATTAAAAAGCAATATTTTTTTTATTCTCTCTCCCTCTCTGTTTTTCTCCAGAAGTGATTTGAGAGGCTTGTTGCACGGATATCACTCAGCAGGCTCATTTGCACTCCAGAACCTTGGTGCCATGGATCTCTATTAAATAACATAGACGAATTATTCTTTAAAGACACCAAACAAATTGTCACTTCTCCTTTTACATTAAACTGGAAGGAAGAAAGGGAATGGAGAAGGAGGGGGGTGAACACAAAGGATTTTATCGCTTTTATTCAGTGGGCGGCTTTTTTAATTTCATGTATATTTTTAAATAATTGAGAAATCCATCGCAACTGGATTTGTTTAAACTTTTTATTAACAGGTCCATGTAAATTTTTGATTGCTGATTATTCAAATAATTGAACATTCTTCTGATGAAGGAATGTTTTTATTTCCCTATCAGCATAAATTGGCAACAAAGAGGAAAGTGAAGCAGGGCTTGCTACTGAGCTGTATCCCATAGGGATGTATCTGGGGGGAGCTTTCAGCTCCTCTTCTCAGTCTGTTGGAGGAGGGCAGTCATCCTCAGCCTTTCCAGAGAAGGAGGTGCTTCCTGCAGTACTCCCTGTTGTCTGTCTGATGGTGTCCTCCAGAAGGATGGTGGGCTGGAAAGATTGTGACTGGTCTTGGGGAGGGCACAACCCCTGTGATGTCATTGCTAAACAGCTGTGCGCCCATTGTGAGTACAGCTCCATGTTCCCTGGGTAACACATGCAAGTGATGTGAGGCCACCTTCCTTAGCTAGGTTCAGCTTAGGCAGTGATGTGTGCAGCTGCAGTGCTGAGCACAGAAACCTCCTTGCTGCCCATCCCAGCCGTGATGAGCATCAGCACCATCCTCGTCTGTGTTGGACGTGCTCTGTGCTGCAGCACTACCTTCCCACTTCTGCAGAGTTTTCTTTTATTTTTGCTTGGGACTGTCAGGTCACCTTACTAGATGGGATCATTTCCAGCTTTGTTTCTTGTTTGTTTTAAATGAACAGCTGCTTTTCTTTTTGCCCTGTTCAGGAAATCATCGAATTCCCTATCCTGAAGCTGAATGGCAGGACGATGGAGATCGAATCCACCTTTCACATGTATGTTCAGCCTGTGGTGCATCCCCAGCTTACGCCCTTCTGTACAGAGGTAAAGTGCAAAGGTTCCCTGGTGCTCCAAGAGTCTCTCTGGGAAGCAGGTTTCCATTGCACCAGGGACTCGGGTTGCCTCTTCACGGTGCAGCTGCAAGGCAGTGTGTCATGCCAGCCTTGAGTTAATGGCAAGGAGAATCATCTCTTGTTATTGCAGTAGCATGTAAAGACCTCAGTTTGGATTCATAAATAACTCTAGCTGTGATCTGCTAACTAAGATAATTGTATTTACATCTAAAAAATACCTTAATTGGGTGACCACCAAATAAACACACTCATGTTAGCTGATGCTCAAAATCCTGTAACCTCTTTGTGAGCTCTTGCGATTTTGCTGTGCTGCTCTGTGGTGGGGAAGGTCAAAGAGAGAATGGACTGAGGAAAGACAGTGCTGTGCTGCTCTGTGGTGGGGAAGGTCAAAGAGAGAATGGACTGAGGAAAGACAGTGCTGTGCAGATGTGTGGTTCAGAGGCACTAAAATGATTCTCCTGTGGGGCTGCCTCTTGGGATTTGATGAGTCCTTTGGAGTGGTAGGATAATTCATGTCTGTATTTTAAACATTCTTTTGGATGTTGTAATTGTGGGCCACCTTAAATGATTGCTGGAGAAGTGGCCTCTCTTTACTTGCTTACTCTCATTGCCAAGGACAGCTGCTCTTGAGCTGTGGCCACCTTTCCCCAGATATGGAATGAAGGTGGTAAATGCGATCGCTGAGGATTCAAAGGAATTGAGGAGTAGGGGTTGGGTTTTGTTGTTGATTTTAGTTTTTTTGGGGTTTTTTTGATTCAGCCCAAAAAGTTAACTGTTTTTCCAAGTGTGTTTTTCCTCCTCACCATAATCATGAAAAGAAACTTCACGTTCCTTTTGCTTTGGCCTTTTTTTCCTGTCAGTCCACTGGTTCAATTTTGGCCAGCTCAGTGACTAAAATATTGACTGTGGGAATCAGTGTATTCAAGTTCTTCATTCTGTTCCTGTCTTGTCTAGGATCATCAACACCATGGTGTGTTTTCCCCTACCTCTGTTGCTACAGGCTTAAGTCCATGGAGGGCTTGTCCCACCTGTACTAGCCTGATGGAAAATTACTCCTCTGTGTTAGGTGGAGTCCCCTCCAGAAGCAACCAGCCCCTTCCATATTTTCACATTGTAAAAACAAATACTTATTTTTATTCTCCTGTAACTCAAAACCAGCTGAAGGTATTTTATTTAAACTTCTAAAAAAAAAAAAATCTAAGCACGGAAAACATTATTCCCCAGAGGAGAGCTTTCAGAAAGCTATAAATGTGTCAGAACAGAGGGTTATAATGAAAATCATTTTGCAACCTTAATGCTAGAAGGCTGGACAACTACTTTGGCTGTCCTTATCCTCATGAGACTTGCTGGACGTATGCTTGTACAAATGTGATAAATCTCACAGCTTGCACCTGATCTTTGGTAATGGCAACGTCATCTTCTAGAGCTGAGCCCAAAATGTCGCCCTTGCAAGTCACCTAAATTCTGGAGAGAAGTTGTCTCATTAACTCCCACCAAAACTCCTTTTTCTGGAAATCTCTCTATTGCATCCTTTCTCCTGTTTCTAAAGACTGTAGCTCTGTTCTTGCACAGGAGTCTGCATGACTTGCTTGTTGTGTGCTTGTGGTTCAGCTTCATGAGCTGAATGGAGCCTCCAGCCTGCTGCAATCTAGGGACATTGAGAAGTTCTCTGGGTGATGACTTTGTGACCAACAGTCAGCCCATCTAATGCTCCCAGTGATGGTTTCTTGGTCTTCTCTTGCTCTCAGGGGTCTGGAGCAGGTGCTCGTTTCTCCTGTGTGGAGCCTTGAAGCAAGAGAAGCTGAGTGTGTGTGTCTGTCCGTGATGGCTGTGCTTTTGTAGGAGTCCAGGATGGGCACAGGTATCCCAGATCAGCATTCTGCTGTGAACCTTGGTCTGGCATCGTGTCCAGAGTTGGGTGAAAATGGCAGTACTGAGGCCAGCAGGCAAAATGATTGCAGAAACCCTACCTGTGTGTATCAATGGTACAAAAAGACCCCACTTACCAGGTTTGGCAGTCCTCTGTTATTAACAGCATGGATTAGAAGGCTGGTTTTAATCCTAGTCTTGATGTTACTGGCTCCTGGTCACCCCCACATTGTACCTCTTGCTACTTAGTGCCCAGCATGGCCTCTGTCCTTCCTGGCTTGGCAGTCCCCTGGCCTGTTGCAGGACCTCCAAGAGGTCCAAGAGTGGGATCATGCTGGAGGTGTAACTGGGCTTGTTCCTGGGGCCCATGTGTGGGGCTGAGTTTGAAACCCTGCCCTGAGAGCCACAGATGAACCTTTCTAAACAGTGGGGTGCTGCTAGGTAGGTGCAGGGATCATCCCTGTGCCATTGGTGTAGGTTCACTTGAGACCCCAGGGACACAGCCAGGATGTGCTCTTGCAGAGGTGCTGCCTAATCCGCTCCAGCAGTTATTACTGACTTTCTGCTGGTTTATATTTTCTGAAAAATACTCATGTTGCTAAATGCCAGTAAAGGGCTTTGTCTAGGCACCTCTACTTACAAAGGGTGAGATTTATTGGCCTCTTTGTCTGCAAAGAAAGACCAGGCCTGATAATCAGATTGTGCACCAGAGACAAGTGGTTAGGTAATCAGCAAACTGTCTTGGAGTAGAAATACGATGGTTTTCCCGATAAACTCTCTAGGTAAAGCAGTGGTGTTGACATTACGTGGGAGCCTGTCTGCTGTGCTGCTGATTTCCCCTTTCCCCTCTGCTCAATACCTTTGCTAAGCAGTAGAACTGCTTGGTGTAGACTCTGTGTGGAAGGGTTACTGGGGTTGCATGATACTACCCCTTGGGTCTGGAGTACCTCTTCCATCCCTCTTCCTTCTTGAAGATGACAGGACAGCATGGGAAGGGTGCCTGGAAGGGTGGAGAGCTTGTTGCCACCCTCAAGACATAGCTTTGCTTACATTTTGATGTGTCTGTGCTCTCCTCTGGCTACATCCTCTGGATGTTTCTACAACACCCCACACCGATGTCCAGGAGCTGTCTTCCAGTGCTGGCTCACTCTGAGACCTCATCTTGTCCCCTTTCTTCTGACCTGCTTCTGTAAAACAACAGGTCGTGAACCTTGGTTATTGTGAGGGGTGAGAATGCTTAGGCAGAGGTGCAAAGGGTTTTCAAGTTGTTGAAAGCTGTTATTAGGTGTATAAAGCTCATCATGCCCTTTTGGAAGATGCAGGTGATTTGTCTGGTGCCCAAGAAAGTTCTTTCCAGGAGCTTAAATAGAGGTTCCTTCTACACACAAGGTGCTTGTACAGATCTTTTCGTGCTTTGCTCTCTTTTTATGACTAATTTTTATTGATTTTTTCCCTGAAGGAATGGACAATAAAAATACAAAAAGATAAAGGCATTATAGCTTGCTTAAGTTCACAAGCACCTCATACTTCTTGGGATAGCCAGTGAAATTTTACAATCATGCAGTTTTATGTTTTTATACTTTTTCAAAGCTGCAAGACCAGATAATGCTGCAGAGATCCAATGCACTAGGTTGGATGTGGCAGATGGACATAACTGATAAAGAAAAGTATCAGAAACAATGAGAGAAAAGAAATCTGGTCCAGTATCTCTGACCTGTATTGAAATGTACCTGTGGAGCAGATACATCCCTTTGTATTCATGTGTGTGATTTCTGCAGCCTGACTCTTGTGTGCATATACTTGGTGATGTGTCCTTATAGAGACAGGCTGGTACTTTGCTTGACCTGAGAGGGAAGGACAGAAGGAGTTTCAGGCAAGAATAAGCAGTGACTCTTGGTGGCACCTCTGCATCCGCCTTCATATCCTTTCCTCCTCCTGATGGGAAATGTCTGGATGAGGCCATTATACCCTGTCCTCCCATGGCATCAGGGGTGCAGTGCTCCACAGATACAGTCCTGAGGGTGCCTGGAGCGGTAGAAACCATTTGCATCAGTACTGTCTGAGATAGTGAAAGGTTGCTTGTCATCCTTAGTACAGAAAAGACTTGGACCTCTTGGAGCAGGTTCTGAGGAGAGCCATGAAGATGAGCAGAGGGATGAAATACCTCTCCTGTGAGGAAAGGCTGGGAGCTTTGGGGTTGTTCAGCTCAGAGAAGAGAAGGCTCCCAAGAGACCTTACTGTGACCTTTTAGTACTTAAGGAGGCCTGTAAGATAGACTTTTCATCTCTGCCGCATTGTGACAGGACAAGGAATAACGATTTTAAGCTAGACAACCAAATATACAGAAGACTCTTACATTGAGGGTGGTGAAGCAGTGGCACAGATTGCCAGAGGGGTAAGACTGAAGTTCAGGTTGGACCAGGCTCTGAGCAACCTGATATAATTGAAGATGTCTCTCCTGTGAGGGAGGTAGGACTGGAGGAATATTAAAGGTCCCTTCCAAACCAAACTGTTCTGTGATTCTCTGTTCCCTTCCAAACACACCTTTCAGCCACTTCCAGAAACTTGGGTTGAGCTGCTGCCTGAAAGGCAGAACCAGCATTTTGCAATAGGTGAGCTGTTTACCTCTGCCAGAAGAATGCATGGAGAGAAAGATGGCAAGAAAAGCAAAAAACATGCTAGTGAGCTTTAAAAACTGCTCTAAAGAGCCATGCATTAATTTCTCAAATCTATTTGCTTCTCAGAGTATGGAAGTCTGTAGGTAGCAGCTGTTAACCCAATTAAAATGCAGATTAATATAAAAAAAGTTTCTGAAATAGAAGACTGCCTGTGTCCCTCCACTTCCTTAAAATTCCACTTCATAATGGCTTGATGAACTTGAGAAACACACCTAGAGGAACTCTGCATTCTTAAAATTAAAATACTTTCCCTAAAAGGTATATATTGCCACTTCATGGGAGTCACTATGAGAAAATAATCTTTCCACTTACAGTTTATTCAGCGAGTCAGGTATTTGGTATTCATTAAATGTAATTACAGTTTAATTGGAGTTTAATATCTTTTCTTTTTCTGTCCTCCAAATTCAGTGCTGTAAGCCAAGCAGCCAAAGAAACTGAGAGATAGAAACCATTTAGCTTCCTTCAGTTGCCAGATATTTAATAAAGCAGAGCCCTGTGGTTTGTGAGACGACTTATGTTGTACGGGTAGGCTGAGCTGGTCTGTGTGGAAGAGTTACTCCTGGGTGATGGTGGGGCCATCAGTATCTCTCAGCTGGATGCTGTGGCTTCCAGAGGCATGGAAGGCATACTTCTAGGTTGTGCTTGACCTTTATTTTATGAAAACATGTGAGATATGTAGCTTCAGGAAAGTGCCATATGAAGTGAATACTTGTGCACTTGTTTTAATAATGATTTTTTTAATTACTTGGGTGCATTGATGGCAAGCTACTGACCTCCGATATTCAATATGTTAAGAGACAGTTTTGTCAGTTGGAAGGCAGATAGAAAAATTATCTGTTTTCCATGTGCCTCAAGCTCTCCTGGACAGACACAGTCAGAGGCCCATGAGACTTCTTCTTTTAATGCATGTGTTTAGCTTTGAACAGCCGAGCAGTCTAGGAGCAGTCAGTAGGAGTGTCTGTTGGCAGGACCTCTTCGTAAGGAACCTCCTGGAAAACAGACTAGACAGGGTTCTGGAAGAAAGTGCTTTTCTTCATATTTCATTCCATTATTTTAAATACAATTTTGAACTGCCAAGGAATGCTGTGATGGACTGTGGGAAGGTGCACATGCTGGCTGCCCAACTCAGAGAGGGCTGCCTGGGTCCACTCCAGGTCTCACTTACCAATACTCCTCTGGTTCATCTAACACTGAAATTTTAGTGTCACTGTGATAGCAGAGGAATGTCGAGAGACCTTGGTAGTTACCACTGCCTGTGTACATCAAGGCAACACCAAAACTGCAGAAAGGCATGTTAAAAAAAGGCATTATGCTGGTGCATGACACTGCTCCCCAAGTGGACCCTGCCATGCTGAGAATTTACAGTTTTGTGGTGTGGGTTGGAGCTGCACTACATTTCTGTGTTTGGGATGAAGCTGTGCCCTTGCCTGTGGCTGGGGAGCTGCCAGGGTCACTCTGCTGTGTCTGGTTCCTCAGAAACACCCATGTGGGTCACAGGAGCATGTTTTCGTTGCAGAGAGATGGACAGGAGAGTAGACCTCTCTAATGATCTTTTGAGTGCTGCTCTGATGACTGCTTTCTGTTTGTCTCTGTTTCAGCTGACTGGGATTATTCAAGGCATGGTGGATGGGCAGCCGAGCCTCCAGCAAGTGCTTGAGGTAAGCAGAGTAACCTTTAGTTCTCAAACTCTGACCTCTGGTCCTGTAGTCCCCTCATCATCTCTTTCCCTGCACCCTCCCCTTGCTGAGAATCGAACCGCGTAATTTGACTATGATTACAGCTTCATTAGAATAACATTTGCTGTCACACTGGTGACACACTGCTGAGATTATTGAACCATTGATCTGTCATCTCCAGCTGTTCATGTCAAGGGTGCTGACAAGATATCCAAACTCCTGCCAGTAGATAGGAGAAGAGGCGATTCTTTCTTGAGCCAGTTTTAAAGCACCAAGACATTGCTCAAGACCACTGCTCCTGGAGCTTCTCCTTTCATTTCTTTTCCCCTCTCTCATCACTTTATTAAATTTTTTTCTACCTATTTACATGCTCAATAATACATGTAGTATAGAAAGAAAATGCCTCTGAAATCTAATCTAAAGGATGTGTGAATGCAGATACAGCCCTAATAATACCATCTGCTTAATGTGGAATTGCTAGAACATTTAAGGCTTACTTAGCTTGGAAGTATTTCTCCATCAATAGCTTTTGTTGGTAGTCAGATAGTGAAGGAAACCTCCTCAAGCAGAGCCTACTTGGGCTGCAGGTTGGTGTTTGATGCGTTGTCTCTGTCAGGATTTCCACTGCTGTGTTACCTAATTGTTCCTAATCAGAATAATTGCAACAATTGCTTATCTGAGGAAATCAAATTAAAGGCGTTAAAATCCTCCATGGAGACAGCACTTGATAGGCACTCACATCAGGGAGCTTAGAAAGGTTACCTCTGCTGTCCCCACCTCTGGGCAGGCTCATGTGAGGCTGGCTGGGAGATCCTGTCAGCCCAGGGGAGTGTGGCTGAGAGGCTGGATGCTGATTTTGCAGGGAGCTTTACTCAGAGGGCTGTTATACAATTGGTCACAGGAAGAAGCATCAACCTCTGTCAGGAAGGGCTGTGGCAGTGACATGAGACTGAAGATGGTGCTCTGTGGAGGTGATGTCTTGCATCCATGCAAACCCCCAGCTCTCCCTGTGCTCTCCAGAGAGCATATAGCAGCCTTGCATGTCCATAAACATATGGATGCGTGTGCCTGTTTCCCCAAGAAGGAGAGCCCTCTTTGCCTGGATGAGTGAATGTAGATCACTTCTGGAGTATCCCAGAAAATGGTTCATTCTGTTTCTATGAAAGCTTCGTAGAGTGTGGAAACACTTATGTACAATTTTTTTTTTTTATTGGATGGAAAAGGTGTTCATACAGCAGCATGTTTCTAGGTTAAAGTGAGATTCAGGTCAGGCAGCTTCTAAGGCATGCTAGTTTACTCAGGAGTGAAAGGTGTCAAGCAAGGGAAAAGAGGAGGGATTTCGGCTGCTCAAGCATTGAAAATGCTGCTAGTGAGGTTGCATAATAACAGCTGATTGCCTGCCACTGCAAGATTTTGGGCACCTCATTTGATAGTTCTAGCTGGAATAAGTGTATATGCAGGACTTTTAGTCTAGGTTAGTTCCTTAATCCCCGAGGTGGATTGCTTCCTCCAGGTTAATGTGGCCCATTTCTGAAGAGAACCCAGAACTTCTGTCCTTATGGGAGTTGATCAGAAATAGTGGATACAATTTAAATCACGCTACCCTGAACAAGCACCTCTTCAGAACTGTAAGAAGGGAAGAGGGATCCAGCCTGGAGAGGAAGGGGACACCTGGCATTGCTTGTTACTGCCACACAATGTCTATGTGTGCCCAACCCTTCCATTTTTCCCCTTCTTATATCCAGATGGGACTATATGAATTAGAATATGTGAGAAATTCTGTAGGGCAGGGATGCCATCTCAATATACCTGTCTTTTCTCCTCACTGGAGGGGACACAAGTTATGCTCCCTATGAGCCTCTTTGGTACAGGGAGAGGAGAAATGCCAGGTAACAGCACAGTGGTATCGTCCCGTTAACGCTGCACAACTTTCATCCCTCCACAAGCAGAGCTGCTGCGGTGTCTGATAAAATCATCTCTCCTCTGGTTGCCTGATGTCTCCTATCAGAAATCTTCAAAGGTCCAAACGTGCTGTTGTTGAGATGGCAAGCAAAGAGAGAAGAGAGAGAGGGAGAGGTTGGATAAGATCACAATTTTCTTCTCTCTTGATTGCAAGCAGCTTATCTGAGTTTAACTGTTGTGGCTCGGCCTGTCTCTGCAAAACTCATCCCCTTTTCTTGCCTTCCTTTCAGAGGGTTGACGAGTGGATGGCAAAGGAAGGCCTCTTAGATCCCAGCGTCAAGTCGATTTTTGTGACCTGTGGAGACTGGGATTTGAAAGTGATGTGAGTATGGAAGGGGAGGGAGATTTTCCTGGGCTTTATTGCTCCATGCTTGTCTGTAGTGCATTTTTCTTTGTCCTCGCAAGTCTCCAACTGTCCCTAGTCATTGTTTCTGAGGGAAATTGTTCTTTGTCATGCATAATTGGGAGAGGAAAGTTGTTTCAGAAGACAGGTGGGTGCTGGGTGTGGTGCAAGATCACTGCCTAGGATATTCCCTATACTGAATGAAGCCTTTCAGAACCCCAAGAAAAGTTTAAACTGGAGCTTTGTGATGTTTTGCCTTTTATCCAATATACTTTTCAAAGGGATGGATATTTCTGAGTGCATACATGGATGATCAAGTGATGATCCTTACCTGACTTCCTGCATTTAAGGCTTTTTCTGTCGTCTTGGCACAGTAACTCAATGTGAATCACAGAGTAGTCTTTGGAACAGAATACAAGTCAGGTCTGGCATGCTCCAGTGGTGTTCTTATTGTTAAGGTCATCTTCATCAGCTGTGTGAATATCTGGCAAGTACAAGATGGGACATGCACTGGGATCTGCAAGTGTGAGTGTACGTGCATGTTTTGTTAGGAAAATATCTAGACTACCAACCTAAAAATGTTATTATAAAATTGGAGCTAAATGTCCAAAAATTAAATTAGTTCAATCTCTAAAGTGTTTGCATATCAGTGTCGCTTAGTGCTGAATTCCTTTGGATTCAGATAATCTTGCTTCAGCTTTTCATTTCCCTGCAGTGCTGGATAAAGACTCCTGTTGTTATCACACCAGTAAAGCATGGGCTTGACACATCCATCCTGAACTGACAGCCACAACTCGTTAGTAGTGTTACTTGGTTTTCACTGTGACATTGGTTTCCCCAAGTTGGAAGCCTAAATAAACTGCACATAGCCTAGGAGCAATCAGCACCAGTTCTTCCCTGATGAGTGGTCTTTGCAGAGTGGCAGCTCCTTGCCTTTTCTTGGTGTGATTAGTGAGACATGAGATACGGCAACTAAAGCTCAGTACAAGCGTTAGTGGAGATGAGAAATTGGCTCCAGACAGAGACAGAGGGGTGATATTTAAACTTCTGAGTCAGAATCTGGGTCTCTGCTCAGGCTGTGTCCAGAGCTCGTATATATTGCAAGTTCCTGTGTTAGTTGCTTAAATTATGAGTGAGTTATTTTTCTTTATATATAATTTTTAAGCTCCTGTTAGAGACCAGCACAAACAATTGCTGTCCTAAACTTCTGTTTTTCATGTATTCTGTTTTCTCTGTTTTTTACTCCTGTATTGCTGTTGTGAGAGTTTACCACTTTGTTGATGATTGTGAGAAAGTTACCTTTGCTCCAAGCCCATCTTTCCATTGCTTTCAGAGTGGGCTGACAAGATTCTCAGGTAATGACATCCTAAGTTGGTGTCCATATGGAAAGAGCAACCTGGATGTATTGGGTGGCTTTTTTTTTTTCCTTCTTCAGAGCTCTACAGTGGGCAAATAGAGGTAAAGATGAGCTCCATTTCTGGTGAGCCATAGGGGTTGAGGGGTGAGCTGGCTCAGAGGGACATGCTGTTGTGGAGTGGAGATACACAATTCACTGTTTGCAGTGGTCTCTCGCATGGATTGTCTCTCACTAGTCAGCTGGAAAAGAAGACTCCACTCCTGGCCATGAGGTTGTTGTGAGTGGTTCATTTCTCCCTCTTCCTTTTAAAAAAATTTTTTAAACCATTAACTTCAGAATTCAATCCTGAAGCATCTCCAGGGCAAAGCAGAAAATACATTTTGTGTTTCCAAGCACATGGATAGCAGGAGTCTGGCTGCAGCCGCCTGGTGAGTAGCACATCACGCTGCTCCATCGCCGATTGGGTGCTGCAGCATGTAGCGTCACATCTGATTAGCACCGTGCCAGTGGATGAGGCTCGAGTGAGGACTCCCTGCCAGCTCTGACTTGTCTCATTTCCCATTACTTTTATCCATCACCACAAATGCCGAGTCTCCCTCCTGAACTAATTAAGTTTGCGTGTGTTTAGACACATTGCCAAATAGGGTTTAGCAAAGCAGAACTGAGCATCTCTTTTTAAAGAGAGAAAATGGAGAGCTGAAACAAGGCTGCTCAGACAGGGAGGCAGGGCCTCAGAGACATGGAACATCCATGAGGTATTCCAGGGAATCACCCCGTGCTTCTTTACAAGACCTGCTGTGTACAGCTGATGCCCTTTGCTACCATGTTGAGACCACACACTGGTCACAAAAGGCATTGGGGCAGTAGGAAGGGAGGTGGTGCTGTTTGTCCACAGTTGGAGGAGTGTTGTTGGAAGCATTGCGTGGTAGAAACCTGGCTGGGTTCCAGAGGAATTGAGGACAATGAGGTGAGTGCAATACTGCCTGGCTTAAGGAGCCACCACTTGTGACAGGTCCACTCCTAACTTTGCTCTTTCTTTTCTCAGCTTCCTTAATAATGACAGCTGTTTGCGTAGCTGCAGTCCTCTTACCCGTGTCTTGAGTGGTTTGGAGTTCCTGTCCTCCGTTGTCCTTAGCTTGGCTGCTAAATCATGCAGCCTTTTTCCTGGCTTCTCCAGCAATGACCTGGACATTTAGGTTGGCTTTGGTCTGCATGTGCTGTTCTAGAGCTGAGACATGGTGTCTTCTGGACTGGCCTGTCTACTGTGAGGGCTTCCAGTAGGTGCTACTGGTAGGTGCCAGGGAGGCACAGTGGGATGAGCAAGCTGGATGTGGGGAAGTGGCTGTAACAAAGAGGAGGAATCTACAAGCCTGTCAGTAGTGGATGTAGGGATAAGGTGGGGAAATAGCCCTGCCTAAGCAAGGAGTTGCAATGCGTGTAGTGCTCCTAGCTCAAACAGAAGCATCAGGGGAATAGCAGTTGTCAGGGTACTGCTCTTTGCTGATGGTGTCTGGCACTGCTGAGTCTGCAGGATTCAAGATGGAAACTCAGCTGCTAAAGGATCAGTAAAGCCTCAGCTTAGTTCAGGGACTTCAGGGAATGAGGCACTGTGTGGCTACAGACTTGATTGCTCTTGAACACTGGAGCTTCCTTGGAAGACCACAGAGCTGTTTTTCTGTCTTCCCTCAGACAACAGGGAGCACTAGTTGCAAGGAGCTGGGTGCCCAGAACAGGTTCTGGGTGTCCAGAACACCAAGCATCTGGGAAGGGCTTATGGAGGTTTAGCATGAATCGAGGTCCTCAGCCATGCTACCAAAGGCTTTGTCATCGGTGTGGTGCACCATCAGAATGTGCACCTGTTGGAGGAATTTGGTTGCTGCTGGAGAGAGACCATTGTGTGAGAGGGCTCCTAAATGGAGCGCAGATCCTCTGCTTGCTGTGCTTGGATCAACCTGCTTTCAGTGCTTGGTGTGTGTGAACCAGGCTGGAGTCGGGGAGACAGCAGCTCTCCTGCCAGCCCTCCCCTTCCCTCTTGTTAAGATGCAATTTCTTTAATGAGGAAAACCTCTTGAGTAGGAACATCACCTTTCTTGAAGGCTTGTCCTGACAAGGCAGTTCAGGCCGACAGAGTCGCATATCAACTTCAACAAATATCAGTCACTCATTACAGAGACTCTTCTCCCCCCAACCCCCCAGCAACACCCCTCATTCCCAGACAAGGGAATGAATCACACTTCTGCTCTTCAATACATCATGACAAGTCGTGGTTCTAATGAGAGAGGGCCATTCATTCTGGGTGGAAAGTTCCCTGTGTCGACTCAGAAATGTTATTAATTAAAGAGAGCTACCTGAAGCAAAAGATGAAAGGAGCACCAGACCTGCCAAGCTAAAATATGAGTGGGGATACAGCCTCGTTAGACACACGGTCCTCAGGCCTCTGCATGCTCAGTGGGAGGATTCCTTTAGCCTGTTGCAAGGAGCTATAGTCCAAGTTTAACAGCTCCAGGGATGGATTCAGATATCTGATGTCATCTGCTTTAGTGCTTGGACCTGATTCCACACCTAGGCTGGAACTGACACTAGTCATTAAGCAAATAGCATTGATGTGGCATTGGGTGGCGAGGGTAGCGTGCCTCTGAAGGGGCTGAGGGAGCTGCTGACTGCAGGAGACGGGCTTAGTGGAAAAGAGGGTACTTAGTATCTGCCAGAGTTGAGCCCTTGTAATATAAGCTCTTCAGTGTAGTTTATCTCTGCTGAAATGTCAAATTGCTTTCCTCTGTGTGTGGAACCAGTTTGTGGGCTCTTAAACACAATGTGAATTAATCTTGGCAATGAAAGAGGCATTTTTCCATGTGTTCATAGATACAGAGTTGAAATACAGTGAGGTTAAGTGAGATGCCTGTGGCTGTGCAGGCAGGCAGAGGCAGAGCTGAAGTCTTGTGTCCCAAATCTCAGACCTGCACCATAATGTCAGAAGTGTCGGTTAATCCTTCTCCTTCCAGATTTGGATGGTTCTGTAAATGTACTGAGCATAGCTAAAAGGACATGTAGGCTTTGGTCTATATAACTCTGACATGAAGATGCTTGTACTGCACTTACTGTGGCTGATCAGAACATGCTAATTTATGTCTTCACAGGAAACTACTGCTCCGAAGTTTTTTATTTTCTTAAATAAGTGTTAAAAGGCAAATACTCTCTAATATAGTGATAAAACATAGTGAAGTGTCTTGAAATGTTTATAGCCCTTGGTGCTCTTCCTAGGTTGGATATTAGTAAATTCTAAGCAGTAAATTATACCATTGCTTAATTTTGTCTTACTGTTTTAATTCTTTCCTTGCAAGTTACACAGCCTGGGAGGATGCCTGTATTCTCAGTTCAGCTCCAAATGTGGCAATGGGTTTTGCTTTCCAGACTTCTGTCCTGGAAGTTTCTGAGATCAGAATTAGGTCATGAATAGAAAAGAATTGTTGGTGTTAGTGTCCCCTGTACATGCTGTTCTTTATCACTGGACCAGAAGGGGGTTGGTAGCCTCTGCCTCTGAGAGAAATTGTAGATGGCCACTGACTGGAGTGAGTGGGAACGCTTGGGCAGTCATGAGGAAAGGCAGAAGGCGTAGGGTGGGCTGGTTGTGTGGCAGCAGGGCAAGAGGTGTGTTCAGAGTTGGGAGTAACAAGAAAGATGTAGTAACTGAAAGATAATGTAGTCATCTGCATTTAAAGCTATAAAACAATTCCTTTCCAACTAAGATCTTTGGATTAGCTTGGTGGTGTTTTTTTAGTGGGGATCATTTTGCTGAACAAGCCTTTGCTTTATCTCTTCACACGGTCACATTGGCTGAACAAAGAGTGCGGCGTGAACTACAGTGGAAGGATGGGACTGAGTATCCAGGGTCAGGAACCTTTTGAGTCAGCTTTGCTGATGGAGTTGTTCATGTAATTACATCCTAAAGTGCTTTGCCAGAGCTAAGCAAGGGAGCCTTGTGAGCACTTACAGGGAATAGCACTGACCCTATTCACTTCTGTGACCCTGCAGTCCAGGATTTTGTTTTTAAAGAAAATGGTATCACTTATGCAAAACAAATTTTGGATTTTAAGATTCCCTCTCTGTACACTCTTATTTAAAATTAATATACCAGACTTGATTTTTGTTATCCTTATGTACCAGTTACCCTGGTTGATTCCTGTTCCTGTCTATTTGAAATGGTTGCTTGGGCTTCTGCAATTTACATTGTCTGAGATGTCTGGAAATGCCTTTGGTTTAAGCTTTGGACATGAAATTTTTGCACAGAGATCATCATGCAATGGACTGTCACTTTCAGGTCTGCTCCTTATCTGGCACATCATGGCAAAGACATTCGTCATAGTCAGGGCTGTAGTGGCTACAGATTTATTGAGCTGTGGTGCCCAGTGCACTCTGGGGAGCAGGACTCTGCTACCTGGGAATTAAGACCAAAGAAGTTGGAAGCAGCGTGAAAGATGCTGGAGAAACTTACAAATAAATTTGCAGTGTAGGGGAGAATGAGACAGGCATTGCATCATGTGCTTTATTTCCAGCACTGAACCTTTGGGATGGAGTAATAAGTGGAGAAAGTAGATTTTCTGTCCCTGGGTAACTTAACTCAAGCTGTTTGAAAACAGTCACACTGAACTGGATGTAGGTCAGTGGTCTCAATGTCATCTGCTCATAGAGTAGGGAACCATAATTCCTTCCACACTAGGAATCAGTGGGGTGAGTTCTGTGTCCAGTGTTTCAGTGAATTCAGGCAAAATGGTCTCAAAATCAATGAATCTATAACTGGTACTTGGTAAAAAACACACCCCAGCCTCTGTCTATATGAGAGCCCTCTAGCAGAAGTTCAGAATTGTGGTGATTCTGTGCCTTGGGGAACTGAAAAGCTACAGAGGACAATCACTGGAGGGCTGTTTGCCACCTGAATTTTGTTGTTTGTGGCATGTGTGAAAAACAGGATTAGCTACACAAAGTGTTAGTTTTCTCTTAAAACAGCTTAATTTTTCTAGTGTTAGGCAGCCATAGTGTTTCTTGTTGGGTCTGAAACGTCAGCTGTCTTCCTTAGGATCCCAGCTCTTCTTACTTTGCAGCTGAAGCAAAGCAGTTGTGTGTTGGCACCAGTGCTGCCCTCCCAGTGGCTTGGCTGGAAGAGATGCGCTTATGGCTTCTCTGCCTAGAGAGCTCTGCTTGAAGAATACTGCCAGCCTGGGAGCAGCATCTTTCCTTTGTCAGTTGCTCTGCTGTGTGAGTCCATATCTTTCTTGAAAATGTTTTATTTTGTTTGGATGTTTGTTTCCTGTTGGGAGCCATTTTCCTGGATGGGTTCAGGAAAAACCTTTCCTTCTGAAGCTCCTGGCTGGCAAAGACCTACTGGGCCATCTTGAGGTCATCCCTGGTATTTTCCCTCCAGCATATTCTCATGTGCTTTGTCCAGCAACACTGTATCCTCAGGAGTGGATGACCGGGTGTGTGCAGGATTTGGGAGGACACCGGAGCTGCAGACTTAACTTTTTGAGATGAGTCCATTTCATGTTGGAGTCACCTTTTTCTGTGTTTGGCCCAGGTGCTGCCATCAGCAGCCTGGCACCACAGGGGTGGTGTCATGTGCTGAGACATTGATGTGGACCAGGTGTTTTCAATGATGTGAGGCATGTGGAGGTGGTGGTAGAAGAAAGCAGAATAGAGAAGTTTGTAGGAAGACAGAGGTGGCAGGGCAATGTCCTGGCAGGGTTGTGTCCAGGAAACTCATACTGCCCAGGACTTCATCCTGCCTTGGTCCTACCAGCTTTGCCTCTCCTGGAGCAAGGATTTTTCCTTCTCTCTGCCTGGCACCTACACTCTGGGACGCCCTTTGTTTTTCCTCTGTAGGTGCCTCCTGGTCATGTCTAATTTCCTTGCCTCAGTTTTTCCATCTGAGCGTTGAGCCAGGTCTCGGTGTTGACTGTTGGCCAGCATGCCAAAGGTGCCTGGGCACTGGCTGAGTTCCGTTCCTCATCTCTACCTGGAGTCACATCTGTCCCTGCAAACCAGGTGGATGAAGTAGGCTGGTGGGAGGTTGCCAAGACCTCTCCTGCAGCTCACAATGCTCCCAGCTCTGAAGAGAACTTTTACATTTTATGGACCATTTAGCTTCCCAATGGTGATCCTAATTCTTCACAGCATGTATATGCCATTTCTTGGTTATTAAAAGGACCCCTGAAAAGGAGCTGCCCTCTGAGTCAGAGCTCTTCCATGCAACTAATTGCAGGAAGGTTTTCCTTAGACTGTGAGGCTTAATATTTTCAAACTCTCCCTGTGCTAAGAGGGTGAATTAATACCCAGGTTTCTCTATGGCTGCAGAGACTGACCCTTGTGCACCATCAGAAAGCAGGCAGTGGAAGAACACTTAATCCTGGGAGTAGTTCAGACTTGGAATTGCTCTGGAGGAAGTCCACTTGGTTTCAGCATAGAGCTGAAGAGTGCTTTAAAGGTTGTCTGGCCATGTGTCCCAGTCTTTCACCTCTATATCCTTATGTTGTGTGACACTTCAGATGCCAAAGTAGCCTCCATTCCTTGGGGGCCCAAGCAAACATTGTGTTTACTGGGAAGTGAGTGATTACCGTGGACTGACTGACAGGTCAGCCAAAGGTTGGATGGATGGATGGATGGAGGGATGGACTGGAGGTGGTTCAAGCAGGGAAGTTCTTTGTCAAATCACTGTGCTGTGTATGAGAAAACAGAGGCAGCAAGCCATTAGCAAGCCACCAGTATTTCAGGTGTGAGGAAGCTGCTGAGGTCCCCTGGCATTGTGAAATGCCAAGTGAAATGTTACTGCCATGCAGAGCACAGCAGTGTGTTGGAATTAATGAGTCTGGTGTAGGAAGAGCACATGTGAACAGTCTGGAGGGTTAATGTGTGAGGGTGATAGACTTAGGCAAGGGTTTGTCATCAGGATTGCTGTGTTTGGCAAGCAGGTTCTAATGGCAAGACCACCTGAAAAGAAATTGGAACTTGCAAGGAGAGCATTAAAAGTCATCAATTGCCAAAGATGTTTTGCATTTGCTGAAGGCCTGAAGCAACTGCTGGCTTAAGGGGCTCTAAGCACCTGGGTCTTGCACTGGATTTACAGGTAAGGTGAGATTGAGAAGGGGCTAAGTAATTAATTCCTCTTCCTGTGACCAGGATGGGAGATGATTCTGACTTGCCACTTTTCCTTAGAAGTTGCTACAGAAGCTGGTAAGGACTCTGGTTGTGAAACCCAGGAAGCAAAGAGGATCCCTGGGTGCCTGACAATTCCTTTTCTGTGTTGGTTCTTTCTTGCAGGCAGCCTCAGGCTGCCTGTCTCTTTGTTAAGAGAGTGACAGCAATGTGACACCGTGAAAATAATTACTAACAAATCACAGTGGTGACTGCAAACAGCTCGCTGTCTTCAGAGGCATGTCAGGGAGCATTAGAGCAGGGCCATGGGAGCAGCAGAGCGGCGAGGGGCTCTTTCTCTGCTCTAGGCTGAGGGAAGATCTTCGGAGACCTTTGGCGCCTGCCACCCCCACATCATTCCTTCCTGGTTGGTTCTTTCTTTCCTCCCTTCCCTGCCTTTGCCATCAATAATTAAGCCCATTAATTGCATAGTGAGTTTAGAAAAGCTGCTAATGGTAAGACAGGGCTTCTGCCTTCCCGAGATTCAGCAACCAGACACAGAACAATGAAAAATTTCTGGAGAGGTATCATGGGCAGAAGCACATCCAAGCTGTGTTTTCCATCTTGCAGCTCTCATGTGTTGTCCTGGGCAGTAATGTTTATTAGCAGCATGCCCCTTGGAATTCATGGGCTGCTGGTACAGTTGGAGAATAGCCCGTGTCCTTGTCGTCAGGAGCCTCCAGTCTCAGTGAATCTGAGATAGGTTTGTACTTGTGCAGAGCATCACAGCAAATGTGCAGTTATCTGGCATGTCCAGCAAAAAATGTGGGCAGAGGAATGAGGATCTTCCAGGATACAGTAGAGATGGTGTCAGTCAGCATGACTGAAGCTGCAGGTGAAGACAATTCTTCAGGGAATAAGGAGTGAACAGGTCACGTGTGAGGAAGATGGCTGATACCCAATAGAGCAGCTGGGGGAGTTTCTGCAGAAATGAGCCCCTGTGGCTGTGTTGAAGTGAGGACCCTTCTGCAGGACTGCACAGAGTTTGAGGGAAGCTCCCTCTAAAGCCTCTTGTTATATTGATATAAAGCTCCCTTCAAAGGGCAGGTCTAACAGAGATACTGATAAGAAACTGGAAGGCAGCTGCTGGCTGAAGTGTGCTTCAGCAGCATTGATAATCAAACCCCTGGGCGAGCTTTGAGAGGGAGCTTACAGCCTCCCTTCCCCTCCTTGTTCCTGGTGGTATTTCATGTGCCAGTTTGAGAACAGGCCGTGCCGTCTGGAAGGGCTGTAAGGGGAGGCAGAAGGTGTGGATGGGAGCCTGCTCCCAGGCGCCTGCTCTACTGTGCAACCTTCATTCCCATTCCCTTAGTTACTAAAGTGATTTTCCTGACTGTCACATCTGTAAATAATGTTGCTGGCATATCTAGCTGGATGCAGAGTGGCAATGGATGGGGGAGGGCTGGCGCTGAGGGTGGCCGTAACAGCCCCTCTCCCTGATTCATACAATATTTATGCAGGGCTGGGAGTCGGCAGCACTGACCTCTGGGTCGTGCTGTTAAACAGCTCCCGCAGCCCCTGCATCCTAATTGCTGCACTTGTCCTTTGCTCTGGAGGATTCGCTGCTCCTTCTCTCCGGCGAAGCAAATAATAATGGCAGCTTGTGCTTGGAGGTGGGAGTGGTCTCTTCCCCACAAGGAAAAGACAAACTTGTTTTCCCTTGTGCATGTGTAATTTGCACAGAAACCTGTGCTCAGACCCTGTTACCCAACGTGCTAGTCTCCCTCCTGGTGACAGCATGAGAACTCATGAAGCTGCTGTGCATTCAATTTTGGGTTGTGTATCATCAAGGACACAGGCAGGTTTACCCCATCCCACTGGCTCCTATTAGGATTTCTCTCTTCCCTTTAGTGTGAAGTGGGAAGAAGAAGCAGTCTCAGAAGACAGTTGAGAGAGTAGAACTGGGTGATGTGGTGCCAGAGGAAGACAGAGACGATGCCAGGAAAGAAGAGGGGTTCAAACAGGGTCACAAACTAGAATGGCATGCGTTCTTGTAAATAAATGGTCTGCTTCAGTGAGTGGAAAGAGAGGTGGTGCAGAAGGTTGGAGACTTTTTCTGTGATTGAGGGGCTCTTCCCCTTGCAAGTGGTACAGCCATGGCTGAAGGTAGAGACAGACCTGACAAACAGGGGTTTTCAGCTGACTCAAGTGGTTCAAAAAAGCCCAAAAGACAAAACTTGTGGTTACTAGAGCTGCCATGGCTTTCCCCCATGCCATTTGTCCTTCTTGAGGCTTCACATCAAGTGTCTGCAAGTCAAGTGACCTGACTGACCACCCACGTCCCTTACCCTGCCTTCCTGGGTTGGCAGGCCCCCTCTGTGACTGGAAAAGTGCTGTTTAGACTGGAGACTAATGGCCTTTAAGTGACATGATTGTATTATGTTAAGCGTCTATAGGCTTTACCATTAGGCACTAAACAGTTTATGACTCATAGCAGAGAAGCCCTTGTCCTGAAGGGTTTATATACTAAATGGTCTGGACAGGCAGAGCTTGGAAGAGGCAAGGTTTCCTACTGCCTGTTGGAGAGCAGATCTTAGGAAGGCCTGGGACAGGACATGTCTTCTCAGTTTAGAGCAGCACCTTGGCTCTGGGTCTTGTGTGTTCAGCTTTCCCAGGGAAAAATACTTCTGCAATGGGATTTGTACAGTGGGAGGAGAATAATATTTAGTTTTATCTGATTTTTTTGCATGTTTTGGTTTTGAGGGGTCTTAGACACGATGTGTTGTGGGTACATCCATTTCATCAGATATATTCTCTTACTCAGTACCTAATTACAGTGTTCTGCAGCAGGAGTCTGAATGCTCCCTCTTAAAGCAGCTAGTATGCAGACAACCAAGCGATTACTAAATTAGTGTTTGTATTAAAGACTTATTAAGAGACCATATAGACAGAGAAAGGACACATGCTCTGTGTAATCAGGCTCTGCTGGAGCATGATTCACAGAATAATTTAAATAGAGATCTCTAATCCAACCACCAGTTCAAAGCAGAACTAACTTCAGACTTAGATTGGGTTGCTCCGGGTCTTCTCCAGATGAGTTTGAATGTCTCCAGGGGAGGAGATTTTGCCACCAATCTGTTCCGTTGCTTTATTACCTGCATGGTGAAGAGATTTTCCTGATGACAAATTGGACATTCACCTGCTGCAGCCTGTGGTTGTGATGCATGACTTTCACTGAGAACACAGTATTCACTTTTCTACACTCCTCTTCATAAGATGCTGTATAATGCCATGTTTAGTAAGCAGATGGACTCTCACACCAAGTTTATGTGTAAAAATATATTTGTAAGGGTTTTTCATAGGGTCAGGTTCCCAAGGCTGCGGGGGGCGACCTCAGCCTTGGAGACTTTGTGGTTTCTCTTTTCTTGGGAGCAGTGTCATACATTTCTGATGTCAAAGGAAAGTCCACTAGTCATTCTCTGTGTCTGGAAGGGATGGTGAGAGCATTTGCTCTACCACTCCACCAATCTGGAGTAGTGTGAATCTTCTGCCTGCTGTGCTTCTAATCTCACCTTAACCATGGAGCCAGCAAACTCTGTTTTCCTGCATGGTAATTAAGTACTTATTTAAAAATAAAGAAGCTCAGTTCTGATCCTACTATCCCTGGCTGTTTACAAACTCCAGGTAGAGTTACTCTAGATTTACTCCCACATGCCTAGCAGCAGAATCAGGCCCAGTAAATAGAGCTATGAATCTTTTTAAGAGAAGCTGTTAAGAAGTAGCACATAGATTTATTGTAGCATCATGTGTGTGCAATTGTTGATGAACATCTTCTGTTGGAGGCTGAATACCTGCTGTGTTACAGCCTTGCTTTTAATGTTGAGATAGCATCTCTGCCAGCATCTCGCTGACGCACAGACAGATACCCATAAAAGGGCCAGATCTCGCTTGGTGTTAAATGCCTTCATGTTTCATTAAGGTTGATGGCAGTGGAAGGCACACAGTGCTTTGCAGGACGAGCAAGTCACAACTAGCCACTTGCTCTATGTGCTTTTTGTGGCAGAATTATGTCCCTAGTGTATACATTGCTCTGGCTGCAGTCTGGGATAACACTCTTTTCCATTCACTGGCTAGCAGCTTGGAAAGTAAGAGTCTTGAGGTTCTCCCAAATTTCTTAGTACCCAGCAAAAATTTAGACATGCTGTTAGCATGTGGTGGGTGTTCAGATATTTCAGCCAATGCTATTATGAATCCTGAGTGTTAAGGCTTGCAACTTGCCTTTTAGGCTTCCTAGGCAGGAATTTGTCCTGCCTAGGAAGAGAGAGAGAGAGAACACAGCTCTGTCCAGAACTGGCATCACAGGAAAAGAAAGATCTGAAAGTGCCAGGTATTAGCCTTGCTGCTTAGCCTGTGGTTTTGGCCTCATTACACTAATCCAATTGAAGATTAATGGGAAAAGATAACGCATACTCCAGTGAAGGGGTTTGTGTAGCAACTGCTTTCCTTCCTGGGCATCTGGAGTGGCCTAAGTTATGCTGTGCATCACCACACCTCCCCGGGCCCTGCAAGACCCACTGGTGCCTCCATGTGCCACGGTGTGTGCTCTTCTCCTGCATCATGTCTCTCTTATTACTAATGGAGCATGGATGCATTTTAGCTGCTGGTCAGCCCTCATTAATATCCAGAGATGACAGGTTGACATTTGTAAAGAAGACTTGCATTGACCTTCATGTTGTGCATCGGTGCGGTTGCCATACAGTGCCCTGTGCTGGATGCTTCTCCCTGCGCTGCCTCGGGAATGCATTTAGCAAAGGGACCGACTGCTCTGTAACCCTTTGCTGCTGTCAGGAATGCAGGCAGTGTGTCTGGATGTCTCTGCATCCTTCTGCCCATTCCAGGACTGCTTGCTGTAGAGTTTCCATCCATCCCAGTGGACTGGACTATAGGGTATTGGGGTTGCACTTGTGGCTCTTTGTGGAGGTTTGTTATTTGGGTACAGGGGCCTTAATGGAAGACAGCTTTATGCCAATAGCAATGACCCGTCTTCCTCCTTTTCCTGGGTCTTGTCTGGGGAAGCAGGAGAAGAAAAGGCTGTGCTGTCCAGGCACTCTGAGTGCTGTCAGTTGCCTGTCTCTCCCCCAGCCCACACCATCCTGGCTTGAGGACTGCTGCAGCCTGCTCGACAATGACATTTATTAACAGAGGGGGCTTTGAAACAAGGCAGGCTGCTCCTGCAAAGGCGTCTCACTGTAACTCTGTCTTCTCTCACCAGCCCGTCTGAGGCAATGGCTGCTGGTGTTGAAATTCATTAGTGTTACCTGACAGGCAATGGAGGCTTGCTCTGTCTGTTCCCACTTCCGTGCTCTCATGTCCCTGCTTCATGCATGCTGATATTTAAAGCTGATGTGTGGCTTATAGGCTTGTTGCACTGTGACAAGTTTGGGGGTGGTTGAGAGAACTGAGAGGGTGGAAGGAAAGCAAAGAGGGAGGGAGATGGGACCTGTCTCAGAGTTTCTGTAAAAGCCCAGGGCTTTTCAGACCCTCTCTGGATGTGCTGTCTTTCCACAGCTACTGCTTGTGAATTTTAAGTACAGCCATGCAGGTGTGGTTTGTCCTGCACTGATGGAGGGCAGAGAGAGATGGCACTGTGTGTACTTGGTGAGAGTGAGGTGCAGTCACCTGGCAAAGGCTTATTGGGTGGAAAGCAAGAGCAGGTGGGCTCCTCTGGCCCCTTGGCTGGTCTGTGGGGTTGAGAAGTGTGTGAGTGGAGAGCCACAGATCTGGCAGGGGGTTTGTCCTTCACTTTGGACAGAAGCCTGTTTGCACTGAGTGGCCAAGTGACTCCAGCACTGAGAAGGAGACACTTCCCTGCCAAAGCTTTCAGTTAACATAGGAAAGTTGTCTTGGTTTAACCTAAATTACTGGGATGAGGGAGTTGGGGTTTGAGGATTTTTGTGGAGGTCATATCAGCTTCAGTTTTTGTAGGCTGTGATATGGCTTGGGCTGTTCTTTGTGCCTGGGCCACTCTGAGCGGGTGCTGTGACATTGCCCTGTCAGAAGCCTCCTGGTCTGGCACTGTGGTTTTGGCAGCCTGCAGCTGCCTCTTCGGTTTATCTAAACTGCTTTTAGTTCTTATCTTGGCCCCATCTCATGTAAGTGCAAGTTAAGTGCAACCACATGCAGCTTTGCCTGTTATGGTGCCATTTCTCTGCAAAATCAGTTCAGGTGCATTGGCATAGGATATTATTCCCTTGCTAGCTTGCACTGTTGGGAGAGGACACCTAAGCTTTCCTCTTGGCTGCGTAGACATCCCACTCTACATCAAAACAGAGCAGCATCTCTGAGCTGCCTGGTCCAGAGTGTTGACCAGCCTTGCTTTGAATGAAGGTGCCAGGCTGAGGTGGTTTGACAGCTCCTCTCTTTCACCATGGTGCTGTTGTGTGCTTCAGCATCCAAGCAGCTTCCTTCTTCAGTGAAGGATTTCCAGGGCAGGAGCCTGCCAGTACTCTCCTTTGCAGCCCAATGCACTGGGGTTGGCCAGGACACAATTAAAACGTTCTGCATCTCTTACAACACAAGGTCTCCAGGGAATGGATTTTTTGGGAAGGGTAAGATCAGGTCCATAAACCCCAAGATTTAGTGTCCTTTTATCTTCCCATAGAGGAACTTGTTCTTTTAACTGCCTCAATATCAGTACACCCTGTGTGTAGCAAGTGGCCCAATTTCTTTGTCTCCTGACATCCTGAACCCAGAAGCAGATGGACATTAACCAGCTCTGATTAGTAGGGAGAATCAAGCATTAATTTTTTATACGCCAGAACCACCTGAGTGACGGAAATCAATTATGGCTGCCCCTCCCCCTTCCATATTAATGTGTTGGCTCCGAGCAGAGATGGAGGGACCTGTTGAAACAAGAAACCCCTATTTCTTCGTTTGACCCTCTAGATAATTAGGGTTAAATTGATATGCTGTCGCACTGGTGACACATTTTATCTGCCTCTGTTTGTACAAGAGGATACAATAGTGGAGGAAGGACCAATTTGTGCCCTGCTCTAGCTAACCAGACTGAGATAAAAGGTGTCACTAGTATGATAACGTTCTTGCCTCATGCTCCTTTATTGTTGCTCAATTTGCCTTTTTTTTTTTAATCCTGTTCTTTTTCTTTCAATACCCTTGGTCATATTTTACCTCCATGCCATCGCATAATGACGCCCTGCTAAATGTGTGTGGAGATAGGCAACTCTGGCTGACAGCCTGCCCTGATAACCGAATTCCAGCCCATCCATCACTAGGCTGCTCTCCTTAACTTAAGGAAAGTGATAACTAAAGCAAGGCTGTTTATCACCGCCGAGCTGTGCGCTTCTTGCTGCCTTGGAGAGAGCTGGCTTCAACAGCTGAAATGCAGCCGTGTCACCTCACCTCCTATTTGCATCCTGTTCATCTCCAGGCCCCATTTACCCTGCAGGGTGGTGAAGCAGGGCTGGATGGAAGTTGGAGCCTGAGTTGGTAAAAGCTCTCTGAAAAAGGTGCAGAGTTGCCACTGCTGACCATGGTCTAAGAAGGGCTTAGGCTTGCTTAGCTGGTGGAGGAGAGTGTGCTACCTGATGTCACTTGGTCTTCTGCCCAAAGGGGATCTGCATTTTGGGAGAAGGCAGAAGTTACATGCTCCCATCTCTGCTTCTGGGAGGACAGAGCACCAGAGCTACATTCAAGGCTGGAAAATCCCATAGCCATTTTCAAGTTTCTCTATATCAAATGCAGTTTGGCTGATAGGGTGGTTTTTGAAAGCCATCTTCCTTCCCAAGGAGTGAGAGCTTCAGTGTTCGGGAAGCCAGTTAGACCTCATTCAAAAACTAGAAGGATTATGGGATGTTGACTGCAGCAGAATGTGCCATCATTTTTGTTCTCCCTTACCTGAGGGAGGGCCAAATCCTGAGGTCTCTGTTAAAGCAAAGCTGCCCTCAGTGAGCAAGTTTGGCTCTGGCAAGAGCAGGAAGCCATTCTGAGCATAAGGATGCTCAAGTGAATGGTGGCTCTGATAAATAGACATACTTCCTTACAGGCCATGGTACTTCTGTTCCCAGGACAGCCACAGATGTTCCTTATTCAGTTCAGCCTGGAAAAGATGATAGAGAAACTCCTGCCTGGTCAGCAGTCTGAGGAGTGGGGGGGCTACTGCAGGTGACAGTCTTGGAGCTGGGGAAAAGATTTTGCAGGGGTATTTTCCTCTCCCTAGCTACTGGGAATCCTGGGTTCTGTGCAGCAAAAGCCCCTGGTTCCCTGTGTCAGGAGTGCTGCATATTCAGACTAGACCAGACCCAGATAACAATCATTAGCTAATCCTTGCTCAGTGGCTGTGACCCCACCGGCCTGGTGCCACCAGGACTGTGTCTTGCAGCTCAGGGGTAGACTGATGTTTTGGTCCGTGCTGCTCACAGCCTGCCCAGGTTATAACGTGAGTGTTGTTCTCCTGGTGTGTGAAAAACTTGAAGCCCCTCTGCTGCTGACAAGAAATGAGGGGAGCACAAGCAAGGAGGGGGAGGGGGAAAGTCCTGAGGTCACACAGCTTCACAGGCAGTTTCTGGGGTTGTTACTTGCTTGCAAAAATGTGTCATTTATTTAGTTGACATATTTATTTGGAGCATTTATTTTCTCCAATTAAAGACCCACTGTCCAGCGCCCAGGGCACACGGCCATCAGTCTCAGGGTAAAAATAGAAGCAGACTGTCCAGTTTGCTGGGCCTTTTGGTCCCACAGGGATGGCAGGTTTTAGATGTCATTCATTGCACTGGGTGGTTTGCTGTCAATTCCTGTGGCAACAAGAACAATGCTGCACTCACTTCTTCTGGGCCCTACCCAGATGTTAGGTAAATTGATCATTTTTCTTGTAACTGGAGCTAGGCTGAGACCTGTATTAATGAAAGCCTCTTGGGTTTGGAGGAAAAACTAATTTTTTGTAACATACCTTTTGCTAACTGCTGCCATCATCTTCTCTAGGTAAATGTGATCAGACTGAAAGAGGTTGAGCTAATCAAGTGCCTGTATTTAGACTAGTTGTTTGGTTTAGATGGTTCCTTTTCTTGTGATCTTTCTTGATTTGGGTGCCAGCAAAAAGCAGCTTTCTTGGAGAAAGAGCTTTCTCAGCGTGTTGCTTGGGGCTGGTTGGGTCTGTTCGACTAAGGGATATCATGGACATGTGTGTAATGGCTGTAAAATGCATGGCCCGGGCTGCTGTTTGTGTGGCAGTGTGCAATTGTGAGGAGTGACTCCAGGTACTTAATTTCAGCCTGATGGCATCAGATGAGCTGTGCCCAGGGATTGGACTGTGCTGTCAACTTGCACTGCTTGCCTAGCAAATTGCCACGGCCCTGCTCCCTGCAAGCTCATTCTTTTGACTGCCTTCCTGCTTTCAAAAAGCTCTCTCTGGATATTCTTACTCAAATGTGTTTGTATGACTTAAATTATTGGTCCTAAATCATCACGTGTACATCTTTTTAGGACCAAGCATTTGACTTTGGCCCAGGAAGTCTATTCCTTTCTTAGCCTAAGCAGGGCAAAGGTAGTACACAGGTGGGTCCCAGTGTGTGCTGGCTCTGTTGGCCACATATTCCCAGGAGATTCCAGATTCCTCTGGATACATTTCCCAGCTTCCTTCCTTTTCTTCGTATAGAAATGGAGGAGTCACCAAGACCAGACTGCTCAGGTACTGCACTACCTTGGGTCTCACATTATCTGCAAGTGTGTTATCTGTGTTGCTCCTTCTTCTCCTTACTTGAGGAAATTTCTGGAGAGATGCTTCCCTGTTCACCAGCTCTAAACCTGGGCTGACCACTCAGGTACTGCCTGGAATGCTGATGTTGCACCTTGGGGTGTTTACCTTGTATCCACTTCTCACCAGAGCTTGTTCCCATATTTCAGTCTTGAGTCTGAAGTCTACTCTGGGCTATTCACTCTTTCCTCCTTGGAGAGCAGACAACTTTCCCCTGGACAAGGTGGTCTGTATTCGGATGTTTGAGCAGCTGATGCTGGCACTTATAGCTCTTCCTCCTCCCATCCAATCTCTTCCTACAACCCCCATGTGCCTGAGGAAGTTAGGAGATTCCCCACCCCTCTCTGTTTGCAAAAGCCAATTTCTGGGGTTGTGACTTCTAATATGCACAAACAACGCTAATTTAGTCATTTATTTAGTTGACATATTTATTTGGGATGTTCCTTTGCTTCACTTAAAGATCCTGTGACCAGTGCCCCAGGCATGCTCAGCAGTATCTGAATGAACAAGATCCATCAATTACTCTTGATCAGATCAAAGTGGCCAGGAAATACTCACATAACTCATGTCCCTGCACAGGCTTGGCTGGAGCCACATGGGTTGCGACTCAGCATTCCCTGGCTGAGGGGCACACCCTTGCTCCCCTGCAAATACACTGGGATCAGCACAGTGTGGGAGAAGCAGCTTTCCTGAGGTGCTGCTGTCCTTTCAGGCAATCTGCCTCCCTTACCGGTCCTGTTTTGTTTTGAGCCCTATTCCGTTGGCTTGCTGTAGGAAGGGGGAGGAAATAGTGTGCTCACAGCTCTGGCTGCTGTACTCACATCCCTAGTGAGACAGTGTGCAGCACCTTGTACCTTCAGAGTTGTGTCTGTTCTCTTCTTCCAAGCACCTGCTTGGAAAACAGCCTCTGCCTTCTTAGCTCTACAGCACTGCTATCCAAAAAAATGAATGCTTTGGTGCCTCCTTCCCTCCTTCATGTCTCTTGATGTTTTAACCATAAAGGCGAAATAGAGAAACAGCAGGGCATGACAGGTGATTTGTCCGTCCTTCTGTCTGCCCTGTAAGCTGCTGGCAGATCAGGATGGTTTTGCAGGGATTTGTGATGGGTTTGCTTAGCCAAGGGCAGCCTGGATACTCCAGTCGTGTTTGTGCGTTAGCCACTGTGGAGAAGAGCTGAGTGCTGCACTTGTACACAACTGCTGTTCAAAAATGTTTAGTCTAAAAGGTTTCAGCAGCCTGGATGGGGCTGGATGTATATAAGTCTTAAGCCAAGCTGTACTCTCACGAGTTTTTTTTGCCAAAGCTATGGTGTTTCTGATATGCAGCATGATGTTACAGCAGACTTGAGAGTCTTTTCCATCTCTGAACAAAATGCACTTAAGAAAACAGAGTTTGTGTTATCAAGACACTGATTGAATCAAACTTGCTCTCTTCTCTCTTCTCTCTTACAGGTTACCAGGACAATGCCAGTACTTAGGGCTGCCGGTTGCTGATTACTTCAAACAGTGGATTAATCTGAAAAAGGTACTTCTGTGCAAACTGCCATGGTCCCTGTCTCCCTGTCTCCCTCCTCCCCTTGCCCTTCACTTTTCCTCTTTAAGGAGGTGTCTAATAACTACTGCTGTTTTGCATTGAAATGAGCTATTTTCTCAGAAGCTGGGCTGAGCGAGTCCTCCAGCTCCCTATTGTATCACCTCTAATAGAGTCTTACTGTACTTGATGGGATGTGTTCTGCAGCTGGGGAGAATCCCATTGTGGCAGGCATAGTGCGATGTCTCTGCATAATATTTGGACACTGTGAGACCCCTTTTCAGTGATGGTTGTGTTGTTGCCAGTACTGCTGACTCTGTTTTGTTTTGCAGCCATATAAGGCTCCTAGGAGCATGGTTCCCATCAGATGAAATTCCAGTTAATAAATGTGGAAATACTCCAGTATAAAAATCAGCATTTCTCTTTGTGATGTGGGGAAAGGGAGCTGTCTCAGCAGCATGTCCACATAAGAGATCAGTGATCACTTTGCTAAGCAAAATGCCTTGGACTGAGAACTGTCTGGTGCCTTGTCTTTTGCTCCATGCCTTCACTGGGTGGTTAAGGAGCAGCATGCTGTGCATCCACAAGGACTGCTGGCACAGCTGCTTCATCTGCACAGAAAAATGTGGTGATGCCATAAGCCACAAACCAAACTGGGAAGAAAAGAACGAGTGTGATTACAAGCAGGACCAGGATGAAGGAGGAGGCTGTGGTCTGTCCACAAGAGAAATTGGTGTGGCCCTCCTGGTTAAACCTTTAGATGAGTAAGATTCCATTCCTCAATCCAATTTAGTGCTTTATTTGTCTTTCTATGCCTTTTCCTGGTAATTAAGGGTCTCAGTAAGTGTAGTTTTCTTATAAACAGCTCGTTGTTCTTGTGGGCTTTTCTTTTGTTCTTTTATTTATTTATTGTTTTAAATGGAAGCATGAGTGACAGGCTGAGTGGCCACAGAAGGACAATTTGCATGATCTGTTCCGTCAAATAGGGTAGAACATGAACTTAACAAGGGATGCTGGCAGCACATTCCTGGCTGAACTTGTCAAAGGGTCTTGTATTTCCCTGCTGTCAGAGCAAATCTTTTGGCTGATTGCTGGTCCTTGGTAAATGAAATCTGAAAGCACATTGGGGCATTCTGTAGTTCAGTGACCATTAATGATCGCCATTTGAAGTTCACTAAACTTCTGGTGAATGGATAGCAGCTATATAACCAGCAGGTTGATGGCTGCAGAATAATAATACTCAAAAAAAAAAATCCCTTTGTACTTTGATGTTTGGTAAGAATTATGTTGATCCAGACACACTCCTCCTCTAGGCCTCAGGACGAATGACTTATGGCACTTACCCATAGTTCAAGGCTCCTGGATTTAGGGTGTTAGGAGCTGGGATTCATTGTTATGTAGATGTCCCGGCAAGTGTCTCTTCTTCAAGATGAGCATTCATGTATTGCGCGTCAGCAAATACTGTGATACTAAGCTGAGGGCTGCTGAGCATCCATGAAGTCCCAAGCACAGAGCTGAAGGCAGGAGCAGGAGGGAAGTTGTTGCAGTGAAATGTTCCCCTACCCAGCTCCCTGAAGGGGTCACATGCTGAGCATGTAGGATGGGGGCATGTGGGTTGGGTTGTCCTCCTCTGCAGATGCATTACTTGGAAAGTAAAGCTTCAGCCTCCTTCAGATCATGCAGGAAAGGGGATGTGGGAGAGAAATGTTGATCTTCTTCCAGTCCCTTAAAAACAATGAAGTTTTTCTGACACTTTAATACCTGACACCCTCTGAACACAGAATGGTTCCAGGGACCCTGCATCCCTCTGGGAAGTGACCCATGTTGCAAATGAGAGCAGGGAGCTCTCCTGTCCTCTAGGTAAGAGCTGCTTCTCCTGGGACTGCTCTTACCCTGGGGCATTGTATTTCTGTGTTATGCACTGCCTTCAGATGCCTGTGGGGCAACTGCCTGTGTGTTCTTATGAGAGAGGATTTCCAGCCTAGATAACTAATTCTGTCCAAGCAGATGGACTCAGTGGAAACTCTGTCTCTCACACTCAGCTCCAAGTGTGAGACAGATAATAGTGGACAGGTAAAACTAGCCCCCCCATCCCCATTCTTCCCTGCATAGTTCAGGTGGCCCTTTTTCCCCTCCCTCTGGCACGTTCCTGACTTAGAAACACCTCCTAGGCTGAGTCTGCCTCTGACCTGATCCACGAAGTAAGTGAAGGTATTGGAGGGTGGGGAGACTTGGAGTGTGAAACTGATGATTTCTAGGTCATAGATAATGCAGAAACTTGAATGTTTCAGCTCTCAAGAAAACAGGCACATGTAACAGAGCGCAGTTTCCTGAAGGATGGCCCCACCTGCACCTGCTGTATCTTTGAGTCTTTGCTTATGAGCAGTGGTAAGAGGATCTTTCTGAATTAGGGAACTCCTGCTGCAACTACCAGGCAATGCTGAAGTAGGATTACACACAGACAAGTTTGTGTACCTATGTGTAGTGCAGTAGCAACAAAATGCATTCCAGATTCCCTCTGCTCATGTACACACAGCTTCAGGTCCTCTTTTGTTTTATACCATTTTAAAAAACAGTTCTTGTTTGGACTCCCTATGCCAGAGCATGGGATGCTCCAGGGCTCAGCCGATCTTCTTCCCACAGTGGTGAGAGAGTCTTTCTGAGTTCATTTGCCAATAAACTTCCCTTTTCACTGCTGTGCTGCAGGAGCAGTTGTGGTGAGAACCCTGTGCCTGCAGGCAGCTTTCACAATTTCCAAGACCTGCCTCTGAGGCAAGCTGGAGACAGGAATTGCCCCCAGTAGCTGCCACACTTGCTTTGCCTCAGGCGAACTGTTGGATTGATCTGGCCGTTCAGGTGGTGGTGAGCTCTACATCTGACTGCTGCAATGGTGGCCACTGTGTCTTGGGATCTGTAAAAAAACCTCCTGTGGAGGAGAGAGGAGAGAAAAGCTGCCTGTGCGCTTGACCATGTTTGCTGAAGTTTTACCTTGCCCTGTGCCCCCCCCCAGCCTGCTAATGCATCCCTTCCATCAAGCCTGATCGGTGTTTGCTGACATTTTTAATGTCACTGAGCGATCTTGTATCTCTAGTGAACTGTCAGTGTAGAGCTGACTCGGGGCAGAGAGTTTATCATGTTCTTCACTTTGATTAGCTCAGCTTTGTGGGAGGGCAGCAGAAAGCAGAGGAGGCTTTCTTTGAATGCTGCAACATTTCAGATATCCCCCTAAACCATCTCAATAGAGAGCCACCATCCCATCTGCCAGTTCTCCTTAGGTACCTGTCATGTCAATCCGCAGAGGCCCTGTGGGTTAGGACTGAGGTGCAGAACCTGAGCTACATCACTGGAGCTGGATGCTCAGGGTGGAAAAAACAGAGAGTGCTTCATGTCAGGAGAGAGGGGCACCAGTGGAGTAATGTGTGCAGGGAGCAGGAGGCCATGGGTCAAGATCTATGCAAAAACAAAAGCTGCTGCAGCTAGGAAGCTACAACCAAGCTGCTGCCCCGAGAGTATCCTCAGGTAGCCTGGGTAAATCCATTGCTGCTTATTCTAACACAAGGATCAGCTCTCGTTTGTACTCCCTCTGCTCTTTCAGGAGCCTCTGTGGTTTGTTTTCCAGGTCCCACTAGAGTTAGGAGCATGGTTGGTCCTGTGATGAATCCTCACCCCTGGGGCTGGAACCAGTGCTGTGTTAGGCTGAGGACACAGTGACTGCAGTCACAGGGTGTCCAAGAGCCTGGGAATGGGAAACCCAGCAGGCAGTAGGCATTGTCAGCACCACTGGGCTGGGAGCACTGAAGGGAGAGTGGTTTGATGGACGAAGGAGGTAGAAGAAAAGGGGTAAAGATAGATTTTCTTACAATAAACTTTTTCAAGAAGAACATTAGAAGGATGATAAGAGTATCAAAATGGCCAGACCAAATATGTAACACAGATTATCTTTATGCCAGAGGCCAGTAGCCAATGCTTGCAGGTGTAACAGGAGGAGCATGGCTCAAGTCAGCTTTCTCTGATTCCCAGCAATTGTCTCCTCAAGAACTGAGAGCTGTCCCTGGACCACTGTATCTAGCACCCGCTGTTTTTACCATGTCTGTCTACCAGAAACTTAAATGTCCTTTTCTGAATCTGTTCATGCTTTCAGTTTCTACAGATTCTGCAGCAATAACTTCTGCTATTTAATTATGCATCAATTATACTCTGTTTACTCACACGTTGTAGGAAGATGCAGGTCCCTTTGTTTCTTTTAAACCTATAGTCAGATCATTTTCTTGGGCCTAGGTCTTGCATTGTGTGAAAGAACACGTGTTTCTATTTCTTTTTCATGGTGTTACACTTGATTTGAAACCTCAGTCGTATTCTAGCTCAACTGTCTTTTCCAGCACAGCAAAATTTCTTGGAGGGCTGGCACAAAGGCCTTTGTGGGCTCTGTGACCATGGAACTGGCTTTTGGAAGTTATTCTTAACATGTGTACACTATCCTGATCTTCCATTTATTCTCTGGGTATTTTGCAGTTAAAAGATGAGTGTTTTATGTATCTGCTAAGTGTTTGTGTTATTCCTTGTTTCTCAAATTATAGATATATTTTTTAAAAGAATACAATCTTCATACCCATAACAGAGGTGTCCCTTTCTCTGCACAGCTATCCTGGCATCTTTGACCATATTTGATTTCTGTTCAGAGGGTGCAGCATACAGTAATTCTGGTTGCTTTAGGAGTGACAGAAAACTGGTCGTAGTTTGACATCCTCCTGAAATTCAGGAGAGTTTTTGTGAAAGGCAGGAGTTGAATTATGTGTGTGAAGGAATGCAACTTGCCTTCTCTGGGCACGATGAAACCGAGTTGACAGAGCCTTGGGGAGCACAACGTGACCATGCTGGGGCGCTGTGGCTGTGCACAGAGCTGGCCTTTTCCAGGGTCAGCCTTTATTGATCTGTAGATATTCCTGTTTGGAAGCAAACTGTTAATACACATGCACAAATGTTTTAAGGTCACCTACTTGCATTGTGAAATCTGTCAGAGGAAGCATGTAATAGGATGTTTTTGTTAATATTTGGCTACTAGAAATAAACACATCTTAAACAAACAAAGATTTGCTAACAGCTTTCTGTCTCTCCTCTGAATTAACAATTCCTTCTGCCTTTGGGGTGGGAGGAGGGGCTCTGAGTACTTCTCAGGCACTTAGTGCTGAAGTGTCTGGAGTGCTTTGGATGAAGATCTTGAAATGGGTGAGAAATGGTTTATGCGTTAACCCATATATTTGGAAGTTACTTTTGTGAGGTCTAACTTCTTCAGGACTTACAGTGATTGTTATCGATTTCCTGTTTATTGAGTTACTGGCTGCAGAGAATATAAAATGCCTGGTAAGGTTAGAAATGCCAGAGGAGGACTCCTCAGGCAAAGTGCTTCATGGCCAGAGCATCAAGCACGTGAATAAATGTTGCCTCCTAACTGCGAAGAACTGTGCCCAGGGCTTTGCTGGTTTGAAGCATGAGTGCCTGTTCTGAGATCTTGTCACACCTTCCATCTGTGGGACCTGGGCTTGAGTGGCTCCTCACCCCATCAGTGAAACTCTTGGCTTTGAAAAGTCTCAGAGAGCAGAAATGGGAGAGGTTGTGAAAGGAAACACAAGTGTGACTCCGGGGCTTAGGGCAGTAAGGGTATCTGTTTCACGGAGATGAGGAAAGGAAAGTGTCTGAGGAATGGCATTGGTTCATATTTGGAAGGAAATTGAAGGAATTGCTTATAACAGCAAAATGACTGTGTTTAAGACATACTTTGCTCTGTATTTACAGAAAGGCAGAGGTTGCCATATTGCTGACCAAGAGGTTTGCTGTTACAACACAATATTCTGATAAAGTCCAGTGGTGAATTGGTTGGCATTTTGCATAGCTGGTTTACAGGAGTTTTAAAGAGCTGGCTGAGATGCCCTGGACTATTAATAAGTCTTTGAACATGGGGGAAGTTCTAGAGGACTGGAAGAAAGCTAATGTTGTACCAGTAATTTAGAAGGGCAAATGGGATGACCGATGAAGTAATTATAGCCCTATCATCTTGACATTAATTCTGGGCAAAGTAATGAAAAGCCAGATATCATAGTTGATTAATAAAGAATGAAAAGAGGGTAATATAATGCCAATCAATGTGGATTTATGGAAACTAGATCTTTTTCAAACTAACTTGATATTTTTTTTATGAGAATACATGTTTGGTTGATAAAGGTAACCATGTCAATGTAATATACTTCTGGAAGGCATTTGACTTGGTACCTTATGACATTTTGATTAAGAAACAAGAGTGATACAAAATCAACATGGCACACATTACATTGATTAAGAAAGAGCAAACTGACAGCTCCTAGCATTTAATTGTAAATGGATAATCATCATGGAGCGCATGTCTTCCTAGTGGGGTCCCACAGGGATCTATTTCTCAGACCTCTTGTATTTAACACTTCTGTCAATGCCCTGAAAGACAACATAAAAATCATTTTCGATAACATGTGCAGATACTGCATCCAGAAGACGGCTGCTTTGGATTTAAAACAGGCAACGGTGAGGAGGAGCAGAGGGGCTGGATCATTTCTTTCTTTGGGTCTGGTTTGACCAGTATGGGATGTAGGGTTGCATCTGCATCAGGAAGAATTCTGGAAACTTGAAGACTGGATGAGAACTGCAAGACCAAAGGAGCACTCGCCATGCAGTAACAACCCCGGGAGCCATTTAGGGTAGCAGAGAAGGGTAAGGGCTGTAATTGCCAAGTATCAAAAGGGAGAGCCACGACGTGACAAGAGGTTCCTTCATAGAAGCAGACAAAAGCATAAGCAGTTCCAGTTCCTGGAAGCCAAAGCAAGGTAATTCAGGTGCAGATCTTTACAATGTGGGGTAATTAACCATTGGAACAACTTACCGAGGGCTGTGGTGGATTATCCAGCTCAGGAGGGAAGGCATTTTTCCTAAAACATCAGCATGGTTCAGACAGGAATTTGGGGCAGTGCTGTGGCCTGTGTAGGCTGTTTCTTCTACCGTGATGATCTTTGCCTGTCCGTCTTGCACAGCTCTGGCCGCTCTGTTCCCTTGCAGTGAGAGCACTCTCGAGGGCTCCTGGCTTGGGAAGCACAGACAGCACGAACAACACAAGGCTGGGAACGGAGGGGGAAGCATCCTGGGAATGCAGCTCCTCTGGCATGGGCAGAGGAGCCCTCCTGCTCCCAGGGCTGGAGCACAGCAGCCATCCATGACTTCTCCTTTAAATCTGTCGTGCAGCTGTCTGAACTCTGAAATTTCTTTCACTCTCTCCCTCGCCTTGTTAACATGTGTTGCCTTTGGGGTAATCAGGGAAAAAATATTATGTCCTTTTACAATTACCGGGTTTTGGAATATTAAAATGTCTCTCTGCATCGGCAGTGTTATTTTGATTGGTATTCTAACCTTTGACTAGCCCATAAAGCGAGCCGCTCTTCAAGCCAATATTGCGGGACTGAAATTTAATTCCGAAATGATTCCAGATAATAGGGAGACAGATAATATATGCATGAAGGATATTATGTTTGGACTAAATGCAGCAGGGCCAGGGCTTGGGAGTTGAATAATAGCCCAGAGTGAGTTATAATCTGTGGGACAGAAATACCTTACTGTCAGGGCCAGGAGAGGAACTCTTAAATCAAAGGGAGGGAGATGAGAAGGGAGTTGAGGATAGTCATCTCAACGGGAAAGGGCATCCAGGAGAGGCCTTAAAGGAGCAGCCCTTTCTGTCCTTCTGCAGAGCAGCCTGTCCTTCCTTTCTGACTTATTAAGGAGTGCTGAGTTAAAATGTTACTTCTAAGGAAAACCAATAGGCAGGGGATTCTGGAAGTTCTTGGCAGTCTTTTCCCTTTTGTCTTCCCGGATTCATTAGAAGAAGGTACAGCATGGGTTTGTGTCTCCGTTTCCCTACAAGTTGTAACCAGATGGACCAAGGGGTTGTTGTTGTCATGGGTTTGCAATAATGCTGATATAGAGTGCTCACATAATAAAGAGTAACCATCAGGGATGATTTTGACATCCACTTTCACATAAAACAAAGAGCACAGGCACAGCATGTGGGCTACATGGACAGTAGTTGTTGTTCAGGGCTCTGCCTCTGACTTTCTCAGCCTGGACTCAGTAGCAGGCAAGGCTGTCTCTCTCCCTCAGAGTTGCTGCCTAAGCTGGTGACTGGACACACAGAGTAGGAGTATCTTCTGTGACAGCAGAGGTACAAATTCAGTGACTTAAATATTGGAGGTTTTAAGAAACAACACGTCCCTTTGGGCTCTCTGTGCCAAGGAAGGGAACTTGAGGTTTTTGCTATTTACTCCTCTACAAGTGGCACTTGTGCTTTGCCAGCAGCTTCAAAATGTGATAGTGTAGTCAGCAGGATACTTTGCACTCTGCAGTAGCACAGTCCTATGACTTAACCTGCTGGGCAAGGTGTTGGGAGCTTTCTGTAGCTCGACTTTGCAGAGCACTGCAGATGCCCATGCTGCCAGCTGTGCTGGGAGGAGGGGAACTGAGCAGGCAGAGATAGAGAATGATGTTTACTGCTGGGTGACACAAATGCAAGTCAATATAACAGGCTTTGGCTCAGTGGCACGAGCTTATAGTTCCAAAGTAATGATCCCAGCCTCACATTTCATTTCATTTCCTTTCCTTGCAGTCTCAGGAGCTGGCCTTGCTACAGCTGAGAGGGGCTCTAGATGCAGCCTGGAGGCTTCACTGGTTTTGGATGACTTGAATGATAACATACATGCCCATCTCAGGAGGGAAGAAATACAAAGTGTCCATTTTTGCCTGGATAAAATGACTTTGTGTTTCCCTCTCCTTTGGTTTTTGGTTTTGGGGTTTTTTTGTAAATTACATCATCAAAACACAGAAGCAATTTTCTGTGGAACTTGTGTCTGTACAAATTGTTTGGAGAGACAGGAAAGATGTGATCCCCTGAGGATTAATGTAAGCTATATGGAAGCCATTTAGAGATACTCCAGGGTAAAGAGGACACATGAGTATTTTCATCCTATTAACAACATGCTCTTCCTGGAACTTCTTACCATCCTTCTGTCATTCTCGTAGCTATGCTGCATGTGTTCTCGTGGCATCTCGTACACAAGTTAACTTCTTTACCATCAGGGGTTCTCCTACGTTCTCTTTTGCTAATACATACTAAAATGTGCTAGGTGCATGTTAAAGTTCACCTCTTTTCATAGGCAGGGTGTTTTGCAGCCTGGTCTTAGCCTTTGGAACAAATGAGTTTCACATACTGCATCCCACTGGCACAGGTGGAAAAACCCAGAGAGGAAAAGAAGGATCAGAGAGCAGGAAGACGTGACCTCCAGAGGAAGATTGAGGGATTTAGAGGATAAAGCCTCCAGCTGCACCAGAGGACATTTAAGTTGCACATTAGGAAGAATTTCTTCACAGAAAGGGTGATTAGATATTGGAATGGGATGCCCAGGGAGGTGGTGGGGTCACCATCCCTGGAGGTGTTTGAGGAAAGACTGGATGGCTCAGTGCCATGGTTAGTTGACAAGGTGGTGCTAGATCATGGGTTAAGCTCAGTGATCTCAGAGGTCTTTTCCAACCTAATTGCTTCTGTGATCTGGGATATTTAGCCTAGAGAAGACTAAGCAGAAATCATTTTTGAGGAATGAAAGTGCTCAATTTCTGACTGGTTGTGGTGTATGGCTGTCGAGCACATCCTTACCTGCTGCAAATAGATTAGTAAGCAGTCTCCATGGATAAGAGTGGGAATATGGGACCTCTAGCTCTTGGGGGTTCAGAAGAATGTGGTGGGGATGGTTTGGGTAGAGCTGTCCTGCCTTGAAGCAGACAGTCAGTCATCACTTCTCCCCGCCTACTTGCCCTATGTACTGTGATACTTCCTTTGACCTTGTGTTTGGATATGGGCTGTCTGCATTCCTTGGGACACATCACTGAAACTTGGAGTACATGAGCAGGGAAAGCAGGGGTATTTCCCTTGGTTGCCATGTACAGTCTCTGCTCCCCTCCTGATACTGTCTTCCCAGATCCCAGATGTTTGAACTGGGAAAATCCCAAGGCAGACTCTATTATTTGCCAGTACCTTTGGGCTTCAAGTAAGAACCAGGGCCACCTGTAGCCTCATGTGATACAGAGGGCTCTCAGGTAAGGTCAGAAGGTAATGAGTCAAGAGAAACTGAGGAGCACAATTACGTTCCTTGGCCCCATGCAGCCTGCCAGCTACTGGACAAAGCAGAGAGGAGAATTTGTTGCCTTTGAGCTTTTTTTAACCAGGGCAAAAGATTTGCCTTTTAGATGAAATTCTGAGCAGCAGTGTGCTGAGCACACTACAATGGTCACTTTATGGAAAGCATCCCTGTCTATGCAGATGGTTGGAGGCAGGTTGGCATTTGTGATTCTTTCTATGCACATTGTTTTAGCTGCAGGCAAAAGGCAGAAAGGCGGCTGCTCAGACCTTGCGTGCTGCTCTTCCTGTTGAGTGCCATACTGCTCAACTGCACCTCACTGTGCCTGTGTTCCCCATGCTGGGGGATTTGAACATCTGTCCCCTGCACTGAGCAGCCTCCTGGTTTCCATCTGGCTGTGTGTGTGCGCTGCTGCTGAGGTTAAATGTACTGCTCAGACCTTTGTTCCATGGCTCTGGTTACTGCTTGAAGTTGAGGAAGGAGCCATGCTGACACTCCTGGTCCTGCTTCTTTATGGGGGTGTGTGCTGCAGGTGCCAAAGACAAAAGTGTTAGAAAGAGCTTGCACCCAGACTTGGTGCCCTTGGCATGGCAGGCTGAGAGCAAGCCAGGGAAACCACAAAAACGGTCAGAATTAGGCCTTTGTGAGCTGGATGTCAGTCTGGCACAGGTCTGGCACTTCACCTGCACAGGACTTCGGCTGTGCTACAGGGCACTGGTGCTGTTGGCAGAAGCTGGGACCTCCAGTCTCACCTGCCTGTTTATATGAAGGTGTGGAGCATCTTGCATTTCTCCGTGTGTTGAGCACTGACGTGCACCAGAGGAGCTGAAACCTTCTTTATGCCCTGGTATTGTGAGAGGGAAGCCGACCTCAGGCCTGACACAGCTCCGTGCAGTCAACACCAGAGCAAGGCAGGAGGAGAAGGGATTAGAGGCAGGGCATGTTTTACAATAATCCTGCAACATTCCAGGCCAGGAGGAACTAGGAGTTGAAGGCAGAAATGTGTGAAAGATGCCCTTTCCTGGAGTTCCATAGGAAAGGCAAGGGACAGAGCATCCCTGCATCCCAGCCCTTCATCTGGAGCTTTACTTGAGTACCAGCACAGCTGCCTAGTGCCTGGGAAAGGAGCTGATTTTCTCTGCATTTGAAAGACAGGAACTCCATGTAAGAGCATTAAAATAGACTTTTGCAGTTCTCCAGGAAGGCATGATGGGCTATCAGATTTTCTAGCCTTGGGGATTGAAACATCTGGTTTGGTCCTTACTGTCCTACCAAGCCAGCATAGCTATAAAAGGGAGAGTGACTGCTTGCCATCACCACCAGCAACAGCAGGCTGGTTTATGGTAGCCATTGGCTTACCTGTAAGTGGGAAGAACAGAACTTTTTTGAGGTTTTTTTTGTATGAGATGTTCCTGGTACCCTCTGCCGTGTATGATACACTGTCCTACTAAAAGGGTTAGGGACTTTGCTACTGGTGTCTTGGCTGGGAAAGTGTGGGTATGCAGCCTCTGCCCCATTGTACAGAGGCATACCAGGGCTTGGTGTTGGCTTCTCATGGGCTCAATATAAAGCAGTCAGAGATGGTGAGCAGGGAGATACAGTAGGGGAATTTGTATATTAATAACTTGCAGTACTTCACACTCATTAAATTAATTAATTAAATCCCTCAGAACCCCAAGGCTACTAAGAAAGTTGACTTTAGAGTTAGGATTAAGTCTCCTGTCACCCTTCCCCCATGCTGGCAGAGCACTTCTGGATTCATCCTGGCTTTTGCTCTTTCCACTTGCAGGTTTCCGTGCTTGAACTCTGCCTGCAGCCTAAGGATTGAATCTATCAAAGTGGCTTTTCTAAAGAACTGGCAGAAAGGTCTACAGATACAATCTGCTTTTGTTTAAAAATCAACCCATTTTTTGCCCTTGCCTGAGCATAAACTTCTCTTGTTTTTCGGCCTGCTGGGGAGGGCAGCTCTCATCACACTGAAGCATTAGACCAGCCAGGGTCTATCCCACAGTGACTGTTTTTCCCAGTTGCTTGGGCACTGTCTCCTACAGACCAGGATCATCTTCTCCTTGGGTGCTCTGACATGAGTGTTGCTGCCATCTTTATAGGCCATCAACATTCCTGAGCAAATGGCCATTCTCAAGCTTGCTCAGTACCCATCAAACTCTCAGCAGTCCCTTCTGGGTGTCAGTAGGTGTGGTGGGGCAAGATGCTTTTATTTAGTGACAGACATGCACCTTTTCTTCCTTGTGTTCAATGTTGCGTTGCAGAAGCTCATAATCATGTAATTTGATGTTTTCCTGGACATCCTATCCACAGCTGAAAATGTAGGTTTCACCCATGGCTGATGACTCAGCTTCATCCACCTCACCTTTTTTTGAGCCAGGACACTAGCATTCCGACACTGCACTCAAAATGCCTTAAAGCAAATTACTTCCATTAAGCCATGCAGGATGGAGTGTAGTTGAGCTGTTGTCTCTCCTCCAAGCATTGGTTGACATCCCCAATGGTTTTAGTGGTGTGCAGGTGAAATCTCAGTGTGCTGTTCTGCCAGTGCTCCTCCTGCATGCATCCTGCAGATGTGTTTTTAAACAAACTGCGGATCTTTAGTGTATGGTTTTGTAGCAGTTTCAGGAAAGCCTGTTCTCTGTGCTGTCCCAGTGTGCTGTCAGCCTGGCCTTGACTGATGCTGTTAATATTTGAGACATTGTTTGGGATCTCTGCCTTGGCTGTGCTCCTCACTCAGGGAAGAGCTGTCCTGCGTGGACTCCTGCAGCTGCCAGAGGAGTGCGCTTGCTGCCTGACTGTGTTTTGGAGGAGGCAGGTCTACCAGGACAAAGGGTAGCACAAAACTTTCAGAGAGCTAATTGCTAGCCTCCAGGAAGTCCAGACTGGGCCTTTATTTCTGTAGCTGAGGGTCTTTCAGCCTCCCTGGGACATGTCATTCTGTTCTTGCCTTTTGGCACCAACTGTATTTGGCCACTGCGGTGGAGGGGTGTCCCCACACCTCTGCTCAGCCCTTCCACGTACTGGAACTGGCCTTGGCAGAGGTGCCAAACCAGAAACAGCTGAGTCTCTCCTGTGTTTTGGGTCTCCCATTGTGATTGTACCATGTATGTGTTACCCACATGGAGCTGGTTCTGCTGCACCATTCCTTCCCCTGTAGGGACAGTCCGTGCCAATCAGGAGGTGACTGATCCTCTATTGGTGCTCTGCCACATGCAGTTTCCAGCTACCTCCCAGGAGCTGTACATGGACCCTCTGCTCTAAGCAGTGGAGGTCCATGGTCATTCCTATTGGTGCAGAAGAGTTGTAGCAATGCATTCCTTGCTCAGCCTTTCCTGTGGGGCCCAGCTAAATTCAGTTATAAGAATGGGGCTGACGTGATGTGGGGATAGGGGATCCGACAGATCCAGGAGACAGTAAAGCCATGTGACAGAATACCAGACTGTGTTTGCTCTGCCTAATTATCAAAAGTATGAGTTTGTTCTGCTAGGTGCACATTATGCCTTTATTGTGGTGTAATTATGCCAGCTGCCTATGTTTAGTGTCATAAAAAGGAATAAAATGCCCATTACCCGCCTAAAGAATTCTTCTTGTGGTTTTTTTTTTATTTTTATTGCTCTGGAGTATGCAGTGGGGATATCTTTGATCGGCAATTCTCCATGCAAAACAGCTAGTGAAATACTGTGCCTTTCAGAGAGCTCCTCCAGCCAGCAGCCTGCAAAGGCAGCTGGCCCACGAGCCTCACCTGGCGCTGCCTCTGTTGCTTTCTGCCAGCCCGATCTGGTGGTCAAGATGGTGAAGCCACCACAATGCCTTCCTCTGCAGGAGCTCAGCTGCTTTCCAGCAACATTTCCCTGCTGCCATCCAGGTCCCAAATCTCCCTCCTGCCAACACAGCACATGAGAGGTGCAAGATGCTTTTCAAGCCTGGGAAAAGCTGTAGCCTCTCTACCTGCTGATCTACTCAGGAAGACACAATGGTGCCTGGGTCTGGCTGAGGTATTTTTTGGGCAGAATGCTGTGTTAAGGAGTCCCATGCCATGGGGAAGCACTTAAGGTTGTTGAGTGAGCAGCCAGAGAGATGTGCGGGTGGGAGCCATGTGCTCCTTTGCCCTGCCTGGTCTGGAAACACAAGCCAAGTGTCATGAACCTGCCAACGGCCTGGTGGGTGCTCTTTCAAGAGCAGGGATACCAAGCCTCATCCTCCAGCCAGCCCACAGCCCCTGCAATTGGGTTTTGGCTGCCTCGAGGTTTCCTGTGGCGTCTAAATATCTGAGGCCATGTTTCTGTGGTGCTGAGAGATGCCTCAAAGGAGCCACATCCTCCAAGAGCTGAGGTTTTGTGTAAACATCAATTACTGAAACGCATACCCTGCCAGGGAACAGCAGCGGGGGGCTTGCTTTGTGTGCGTAAATCCTAGGGGCATATTGGTGATATTAAGTAATTTCTGATGGAAAAAAAAATAAAGAAGGCCCCATATCCAAATCCCACATCTTCAGAGGTTTTTAAAAGCTGCCTCTCTGCCTTTCCTTCGTCTTGTGTTTCAGTCTCTAATTGGAAACTGACTTTATTAGCCTCGTTAGGAATGGTTAATGCTGGCTATAGATAGATCTTAAATATATGGTTTCAGTGGATGTTAAATCTCTCGGGTTAGTTGGCTTATTTTTCAACTCGATGTTATGTTCAGCAGGTCCCTGATCCCCCCAGCCCAGCTGTGCCACAGATACCTCACACAACGTCCCTTTTCATTCCCTCAGCTTATTTTTTACGTCAGGTGTTCCTTGAAGTGGCCTTCACAGTTCTCCACCCTTTCAGCCGACGACTACGTCAGGGGAAGATGGACTTGTGCCTCCCCACAGCTTCATTGCATATGCACACGCTGTCTGCCCCGGCGGCACGATTGCCTTGGTGAAGAATCCAAGGGGCTGCTGATAGCAATCATTGATTAAGAGGGTAATTGTCCTGAAAATTCAGATTGATCAAAAGGCAGAAATGATAACTTGTGTAACTGTGTTTAAAACCACGTCCTGTCAATAGGGGAGAGTGAGACGTGGAGAGCAGAAAGCAGGGAGAATTGGATGTGCAAGCGGGTGAGTGTGCCTGTGGTTCGGGGAGGAGGGGGAGCCATTCTTCCTTGGGGTCCGTAGCAGGATGTTTCTTGTCACTGACGCTGGGCTATTGGAGATTCAATCACTTTTATCTTCCCCTCTCTCTCAATCCAAATGCCTTTTCATATTAGAAAATTAGAATCAGCTCTGCTCATGCAAGATTTATTAGCTCTGCTGAGCAATACCACAGAAGAGTAAATGATGTCGCATTTCAGGGGCTTTTTACACATTATGACCAAACTTGCAACTTCTTAAGTATTTTTCCATTGAGCCACTGCAAGATGTTAAAGGGATGGGGAGACAAACTTCTCTCTGGAAATAGTTCTGCACCAGTTCAGATGTCTTTTCTTTATTATCAGAATGATTGGATTTGGATTCTAATACAGATCTTTTCATTGGGCTCGGTTTCTGTGCTTATTGCTCTGGAAATCAAACTCTGAGAATTGAGCCTGTTTATTGCATTTTTTTCTTGGGTCCCTTTGTAGAAACTCTTTTTGGTGCTAAAATGGGTGTCTTTGGAGCTCTGCTGCTAGCTGGCACTCATTTACATCTGAAGAAGGCAAATCTTGTTTCCTGCTCACTTTTTTTCCTTGTGTTTTGCATTGGGTGGCTTCTTTTTTAAATGCCTTCTGACCTTGTGCTGTACACAGCTCATGTTTTGCGTAGTGATGGTCCTTTGGTCTTCAGGTAGATGTTAAAGCTCTTTAAAGACAAGAATTTAGGCTCTTACCATTCAGTAGTTGTTGTTGTGGGCATGCTGAGTCTTGGGGGATTGGATGATTTTCCTGTGAATCCATATCAGAGATTGAAACAGAAATTAGGTCTCAATCTCTCCTGCCTCTGGACTTCAGCCACAAGGCTTGTTTGTGAGGCTTTTCACTTTCAAATTGCTTTGCAGGCATTAAATCCATGCAGCATCCTTGTGGGATGGCTGCACAGGAGGGTCACTCAGCCACAAGAGTGAGAATGACCAGTTGCTGGGAGCCTCTGCCTGAGCTGCTGTTCAGTTTTTCTCCCCATCTCAAAAATTAAAGCACTTGAGATACACAGTATTTCACTGACGCTACACAAATCCCTGGTGCTCTGCAGCATTTCACCCCTCTCAGAATGGGCATTTTACATGTAGCCTCTACATAGAAATGGTTGCTGCCAAGGTAAACACAATTTTTCTGCTAGATCTGGTTTGGAATATTCTCTAAAGGAAGCTAATTTTTCTCTAGCCATTATTATTTAGGAAAGTAGACAGCACCATGCAGGGATACTGATGCCACTGCTCAAGTGTCTCACACCAAAGTCAGCGTTAAACAACAGAAGCTGGAATCAAGTTGTGGAAGGGAATAGTTTGCTCATAGCTTCATCTACTGTCATTATGGTGTGGTGGAGCCCAGCACCTGCAGCTGAGCTTCTGCCAGTCTTTTGTCTATTTGCAACTGACTTTCTTTTGACGTGGCTGAGCTGCTGGGAGGATTGCAATGCAGACAGGGTGGAGGAGAGGTTTGGGCAGCCTGATGGTTAAGCCTCCAAACACGCAGCAGTGTCCTCTGCTTGGCAGGTGTAAAGGGACTTTATTAACAGTCAGTAATAATTACATTTAAAATAACACCATACTTGGACCTGTCCAAGTGCCAGCCTAACTTGGTGCAAAGTTTTGCCATTAATCTTAAGAAAAGGCATTTCTGAAGAGCTGCTTAGAACTGTGTGTGGCTGGCAGGGAGGTTTCTCATCAAGTGTCAGTGCTTAGGAGGCAGATAGACTTGACAGGCAGAAGGACTTGACTTCTTCCCCTTCCGTGTACAAGCACTATGTATTATTCAGGGTCTTCTTAAGTCAATGCTGGGTTATTAATCGGTCGTTTCTCTGCATGTTAAATTTGCCTACTAATTTTGAGGCTGTGGAAGAGGACTAGAGGTATGAGATTGCACAGTATATTCTTTCCCTCTGTGAGTCTCTGAACACCCGTGTATGCAATCTGTGGCTGTGCACCCCCTTACTTTGAGTTCAGATGACACAGTGCTGCCTGCACAGCAGCTGCATGGAGAGGTGAGGTCCAGGTTATTGACGTACTGTTCCTGTTTCCTGATAGTCACGGATGGTGAGGGGAGCAGGGGCAGGGCTGGAGCAATAAAAGCCTTGTTGAACTGGAAGCACCAAGCAAGACCCCCACACACCACCTCCTAAGGACTAGGGGCGCTGCAGTCTCAGATGCCACTCTGGTGAGGTGTCCAGGTGTGGGGCAGTCATTGTAGACAGCCCAGGACGGGTTTGATCCATGACATAGCTGCTATCCACCTCCCCTTGGCTCCTGCTCTGTTTGCAGACTGATGTACTGACCTATTTGCAGCTGGTTTGGAGACAGCCTCTTGTCTTGGGACTCTCCCTCCCCTGTCCCCCAGACAGACTTCATGCTTTGGTCTCCTCTCCCTCCAGGAGCTCTGGTGGTGCTGCCTGCAGTAGGCAAGGCACGTGGGCCAGTAGTGCCTGCACGTTCCAGGAATCACGTCAGCTGTCATTACTTACATTACCTTCATTGGGAACAGTCAGTTATGTCACCGTTCATCATCGTGTCTCTCCCAGGAGACACTGAGGAAGGAGGAGAGGAGCAGGAATTATAAAGCACTTTTGCGGTGCTCTGCCAATCCCACTGCTCTGTTGGCTGAACATCTGTCATCAGGCAGCTTGAAGAGAAGGTGCTTTGTCTGATGGATCTTCCCATTGTAGCTCCACAGGGAGGAGCCTTCTGCAACACCAGGACTGCCCCACGGGAAGAGCACTGGGGACTCGGATGGAGTTTAACATGAAGGGAATAATGCTGCTGCCTGGGAAGCTCTGTGGGGTACCGCAGTAGAGCATGCTGGGCAGCTGGGGCCACAGGATGTGCTCTCCTGGCTGAGGGCTGCTTTGAGCCAGGTAGAGTTACCAAAACTGTCTCCAAGCCAAATGAGTTGGAGCTTGGACTTGGACATTGTCCCCAGATGTGACTGTGGAGGATTGCTGCCCACGTCTCAGGTGGGATTTCATCTTTCCTTTGGCCAGGAGCTTCAAATTCCCTGGATGAGAATGAGATCTGGGTTTTGATGAAGGAAGCTTCTTATTTCTAATGGAGAATTATCTTGAAAGTTTCAAGCCCTCTGCCCCAGCTGATTTGGGAATTTGACTCCAGTTCCAGCAACGAGTCTGTTTGACTCTGGTTCCCTTGGCAGGCTGGGGGACAACAGGTGGCAATAGTTGTGTCCATCTCTGGTGGCAGAGCCCGTGGTACCATGTGTTGTGAGGAAGACAGTTTGTCTGTCCAGCAGTCTCCTGTGAATGAATTTGTGACTGAACTCAGGGTGGCTTTGAGAGGGTAAGAAGAAACAGCTATAGCCAGGAGGTGCTCTAGGGCTTCTACAGGTTCCCCAAGGCTTGTGTGACACAGTTGTCAAGGCTGAAAGCAGGAATAGTTCAAGAATGTAGCATGTAGAATGGGCACATGTAGCCCAGCAGGACACACTGGGAGATGGGGAAGGCAGTAGTCCCTGCCTCCTTGTGTTTCATTCTGTGTGTATTGGTCCTGGCACTGTGACTTGGAAGGAACGCTATCTGTCAAGAACAGCGCTCACATTTTAACTTCTGTTAACTGGTCAGAGAGCAAGGGTGGCTTGACAACAGCTGAACCTCTGTGAGTCCCAGTATACGGGCCTTCAACCCAGCTTGGGACCTGGCAGTGCCTCTCCAAAGATCAAGCCACTGATGGGGAGGAAAGCCAGGACAGGAAAGTTCTGTACCCAGGGTCCAAGGTGGGGAAGGAAAAGAAGTTTCTCCTTGGAGCAACTCTGTTACAGGCAAGAATATTGTTCAAAGGGGAGTGTTAAAAGACATGGAGGAACTGGCTGGCACCAGCAGTGGCACATGTGTGCTGCACAGGAGCTGTGTGTGGGTAGGTCATGGGTGGTTGAAGCAGCCTGGTCTCAGCCTCTGCAAAGCATCTTGTGCTAGTACAGCCAGCAAGATCTGACCTGTGATCCATCCTGTCATTTAAAGAACTTGCACTATACAGAAGTGATGCTTTCTGTGTGCCAAGGGCATCACTGCAGTTTCTCTTAGCTGAGTTTGAAGAGCTCTTGCTGTTCCCAGCTTTAGATGTAGGTGTTGTTGTGCTGGATGGCCCAGGTGCATGAAGTTTGCTAGGCAAGGAGGAAATTGAAAAGGGTACATGGAGCAGAGGAGAATTGTTTTTGAGGAAAGGTGGGTTTCCATGGTGGGTGGATAGCTAGTGAAGTGAGTAAATACTTGCTATAAACATGTTCGGAGTATCTCTGTGTGAAGAACCCAGCACAGCTTTTCCAAGTGAATAGGAAGAGAGCCCAGGTTCAGTTCATATGTCTGTTTTCATTTCTTTTCTTCTTCTGGTCAACTGTGGCTGTAGATAAGAGTTTTTTATTTGAAGTTCAGAAGGGAAGGGAAACCCATTGTTAGAAGGGGAGACTTTTTTTTTGCTTGATATCTATCTCCAGCAACACAGCGGAGAAGGAAAAGATTTGCTATGATAAAGGTAGGTTTAAGGAGAAAAAAAAAAGGCACGTTGAGTGTTGCTTTTCTCTGTACTTCAAAGCCTGGAGTAATATGGAACAGTATAAAAGAAGAGAGGGAAAAAAAAAAACAACCTAGCCCAGCTTCTGCATGGGGGCTGAGAGTGCCATAATAGAGCACCATCCTGGCCAGAAATCCAGAGCTCTGCCTGAGCTGTTCATCTGGGCTTGGCATGGTGGTGTTCAGTATGCACAGCACTTGCCAGGAGCCCAGGGATGGGCTGCAAGGGGGATGGATGCTCCTTATGGGGAAAGCAGAGGAAATGTTTTGCAGGTGTGCATCCTGTGGAAGGACTGAACCAAGGGAAGTCACTCACTGGAAAGAAAATCAGGCAAATGTGGAAGCAGTATGGGAAAAATGTGCCAATAAACATTTAATTATTAAAATAACTTGGAGAGTGTATGGAGTGTTCAATACAGCGTGGCAGAGTTAAAAAGCTGAACAGCACAGCTCTGGTGAAGGCTGTGGGTGGGAAATAGCTAAATCTCCCTGTCCATGTGCTTCAGCGCCAGTGGGGTTCGCTTTCTGGGGTCCTGAGCTGTAAGATCAGCATTTCCCAGGGCTCAGTTGATTCTGAACAAATAACAGTAGAGGAGTGCTGGGGATGGGGTACCTGTGAGTGCCACTCCCTTGCTTGGAGCAGGCATGAGCATACAGGGGGACTGCAGCTCCACAATCATCAGCAGGACTCTAGTGGCCTAAATATGGGTTTGGGGTGTGCAAGACAGGCAGGGATAGGAGCTCCCTCCCAGGGAGGGCAGGGAGGGACAGAGAAGTGCAGCCTGGGGAGCTGGGACTTGTGACACCCCCACTGTAGTTCTGCTCTGTTCATCCAGGTGTCTCCTTTCCCCTGGCCTTTCAGCCAGACTGATGGCATGATGCTCCCTGTCTGCTCTGCTGTCATCATGGTTTTGGTCTTCATCCCCATCCCAAGCTTGATGCATGATCCTCACTTCTGGAACAGCCCTTGTTGTGTCAATCAGTTGCTGCTCTGCCAGCCTGTTTTGGGCTTGCTGAGCTGCTGGGACACCCCTGGAGCAGACGCCAGCCTCCTGTTCCCCTCCAAGAAGCTGATGCCTTAAGTAAAGGAGAGAGCAAGCCTGTGCTGGAGGCTTTGCCTCTGTGGGAGTCTGGGGAGAAGCAGAACAAGAAACCAACAAACTCATTTTCAGTGCTGACCTGAGCAAAGGTTGGAAGTGAAAAGATTTCCAGCAAACCTGGGCTGGTCAGGGTTGCTAACAAGCCTTTCCTTTGAGCAATGTTTTACATTCTTTAAGGATGGCAGGGTGCTCTTGGGGAGAATCTGCTAAAGTAAATGGCAGAGTCAAGTGTGCCGGCTCCTTTCTTTCCCTTTTCTTTTCCCGTTTTTTTTCCTTTCCCCTTTCTTGGTTCTCTTTATTATGTGGAGTTGCTCTGGCTCTTTCTCTCACTTCTGTTTCTCCTTTTGTTCTCTCTTTGTCTATTTATCACACTGTGAAGGTTGAAAGAGATGTTATTAATCTGGGAGAATGAAGGCAGGATTAGTGGTATGAATCGGATTTTGAGAGCTGTAATGATGGAAAGACTCGCTCTGCTGGCGGGCTGCGTGAGTTTGATAAATGGGGAGCACTCCAAACTGACTCGCGCCTTCCTCCGCACTGCTCGCTTTGCCCGCTGGGGCGTGCCATGCTCTCAGATCTGCCAGCCATCCCACACCGCTCCTACCTGAACCAGAGCAAAAAGCCAAGGGTAAATCAGAGACAAATATCTCCCATTGCACTTAAAGAGATCATTTCTTTCAACATCTTTTTCAAACAGAGTCCTGTCAAGTTCTTGGACAGCCTTGTGTGGAGGTAGGATCCTTCCTTGGAGTGTGACTCGGAGCCGTGGCCGTGTGTTGTTGTCTCCTGCCGCGGCTTTGCGGAGAGCACTGAGGAGTTTGTGTGGCTGCAGCAGAGCTCCCATCCTGCAGGGCACAAAGAAGCAGGATCATCTCCATGGGGCTGCACCCTACTGTATTTACCTCCTGAGGACTGCACCAGGCTTCAAAGCCCTTGTGGAGCTGGAAGAAAGCAGGGGCTATTTCATCAAAAGTTGCTTTGGGGTCTTTGCCCTGAAATCTCCTGGGTGAGGGGTTCTCCTCTTGCATAAGACAAGCCAGATTTCCTCTTATCAGCCTTGGGGTGGGACAAAGTAGGCTCTGTGAACAGCCACAGAGAGCATCAGCCCCCAGCTATGGGCCAAAACAGGATTCTCTGGACAGCATCTTTAGTGAGTAGGGTTCTTTCCTGAGATCACCCCTCACTGCATACTCACGCACTTGAACCCTTCCTCATCCCCACCTTTGGTTATGTGGTGGCCCACATTTCACCCTGCAGAGCCAGAAAAACTAGGAACAAACTCATAGGTGTGGGTTATGTTGCACTTTGAAGTAAGGATGGAGCTCTCTGAAGTTATGCCACCAGGCACGCATATTTGGGGACTGTGCCCTAGTCCCAGAGTCCTTTGTGGGAGTCCTTACTCCACCCTCTAGTCTGGTCTCTGTGGACATTTTGGGCTCACTGCTTGGTCATGGCTCGGCTTGGGTCTTGTGGTCCCACCTGAGAGCATGCATTTGCTTAAGTGAGATGTGGTTGTGTGAAGGCCATGTGCAATGTGTTGGGAATGTTTGGGTGTTTCAGTGCCCCGTGCCCGAGAGGCTGTGGGCATAGACTTGGCCCTACAAGTCCCCATCCAGGGGAGCAGTGAATGCCTGATGGTGGCTGCAGGACCACCCATCCCTGCAAGGTTTGCATCTTGCCTGGGTTAAGCAGGGGGTTACTGCTCAGTAGAGGTGGGGGAACAGCAGTGTGCAGGAGCAATCCTGATTCCAAAGGGGAGTCAGACGACCAGGCAGCCCAGAGTTGTCAATGTCCCTTTAACTACAAGGTAATGGACTCCCCCACGCTCAGGCTGAGCTCTGCTCCTGCCTTGGCAGGAACGGTAATGATTGTCAAGGTAGAGCTAATGAGACGTGCACATCTTTAAAGGATCGTGGCTTCCAAGACAAAATTAAAAGAAAAAAAAAGAGAGAAATGAGGGAAGGAGAGAAGGTACAACTGCACTGCCTTGGCCAGCAAGGTGTCTGTCCATCTGTCTTGCCTGACCTTGGCAGGATCACCCCTAAATGACTAGCAGTGCCTCTTTGCTTGCTGCTGCAACTCCCATTTGGCCCTGAAAGCCTCTTTGCTTCCCTGTGACCTTCCCCCCAGCCCCTCTGCAGGATCTGGTCCCCATGGGGAGGGAGCAAGGCATTGCTGGATATGTGACAGCTCTGCTGCTGTGTGGTATGGCTGTGGGGACAGTGGAGCTGAAAAGTGAGGTAGCAGGAAGGTGTACAAGGAGATGAGAACACAAGACTATCTTGTCCTAGGTCATTTGAAGATGTCAGGATGGTGGTGCTGTCAATCCTGGTTCATCCTTCTCTTCATCCTTTTCTCCCAGGTCTGGGATTGATGCACTTGGCATTTCCAAGCATATGTAAAGGTACAGTCTGGATGCCACGGTTTTAATGATCCCCCAAATGCATGTCCCATTGTGGATGGGGAGGAAGAGATGTCTCCACTTTAGTGCTGGGAAATGCTCCATGGCCACTCCTGGCACAGGAGAAGGCTGTGTCAATCAGGCTGAGCCAGGATGTGACCCTTTGGGAAGAGCTGGCAGGGGAGCTGAGACATTGTGTGCAGTGTTTGGTGTGACTGCCTGCCCACACTTTTCCTCCTGTTCTCACTATTTCAACTTCACAGGTTGAACTGGTTCAGAGCAGCCAAACTAAATGAGGAGAGAAATGATCAGTCAAATATTTCTTAAATTCTGTCTTTAAGAGATAAGTGCTTGGCTGGAACTTTAAGGCAGGTAATGAGGCTCTCTTCAGATCAGCTTGTGATGTGGAAAGTGCTAGATTGACCAGGCTGCAACTGGAAGAAAGCTCTGTCACAGCCGGGGATGGTGCAGCACGGGACTCCCCACACTCTGGCACTCTGTGCCAGCTGCCACTTGCTGCTCCCTGCTGCCTTTACCCTCCTCCTGCAAAGAGTAAAATACAGCTTATTTGGAGCTGGGAGGAACAGCCTGCTCACACAAAACTGAGTGACTCCCTTCCACATAAGGAATGTCAGTCAGTGCTTTGGACCCTAGCCCCAGTTTGCTCCAGCCACACAGGCGAGAGGTTGAGTGGAGATGTGAGCCAGAGGACCACTGTCCCTCCAAAGGACTCTCACCAGTTTTCAGTTTTAAGCTGACAGATTTGTTTTGCTGAAAACATCAGAGTGACTTCAAGCCTTGCAGTGGCTCTATGAGGTAGGGTTCTCTCAATCCTGTCTCAGGCTGGAGCAAGGGGAGAAGGAAAATGATGTCATTCTTCCAGCAGCCTGGTAAGGATGCATTGGTGGATCATCCTTCCTTTTCAAGACACTCTGCAGTCCTTCCCTCTGCAGTGGGGCACCAGCAGTGCTTGTCTGCCTCAGGATGACACCTTCACAAGGCACTTACCAGAGCAGAGGAGCTGGTTTGTTGGAGGAAAAGTAGCAGTGTGGGAGCAGCAGAAGAGAAGGGAGCATTGCTGGGCAAGATGGGGTGTACAAGTGTCTCTTCCCAGCTCCAAAATACTTGCTTATCCTTTAGTCTGTGACTGAGAAAGAATCTGGTCTTACCTGCATGCTCTGCATGACAATGACAATGCCAAACTCCTGAGCCCATGCTCCCTTGTGCCATGCCCACCAGGCAGCACCTTGCCATCCTTCTCTCCTCTAGGGCTCTCCCAGGCAGGAGCTGGGGACCCTCTGAGCTTTCTGGTTTGTATCCAGGATTTTTGGGCCTTCTGTTGTTAATTATTGAGATGTAATAATGTGATTAGTGCACTATTAAAAAAAATCGCTGATATGATTACCATGGATTTAATATCACATGATATATCATTACATTGTTACATGGTGACAGATGTAATTGAAATACACTTATTGGAGCCTGGGGTCGTGTTTCATTCAATCACAGCAGCACCTCCGGGGGGCAGAGCAGAAATGGCTTAAAAAAAAAAAAGGCATCAGGATTGGAATTTGTAATGAAAACAAAGAAACTTGCAGCCTGTTCAAGTGTGGGGCAACTGCTGCTTTGGCATTTTCTCCATAGGAATTTAGAAAGGTACAAGTTTGGAGGATCGCCTGGAGAAGATTGGTCAGCAAGCTGAACCTGTTTGCTCACAGAACCAGCAGGAGGATGTGTGCTATGGACCTGTACCCAGAAGGCTTCCAGCCATCTTGCAGCACATGAGCCTGGTACTATGGGCACTATACCACTGACCCGTTCCTTTTTAAAAGCCAAATGTACCTGAAGATGGTACTCAGTGTGCTGTGGGAAGCCAGCCAGCTGCTCCCCACCTTCTGCCTAACGCATTTTTGGAGTCAGGGATAACTCAGTTGCCTCTGTGTGGCTCAGGCTGTGCCACAGAGGAAGGATAGGCAGTGGTGAGCTCACCTGCACAACTGTGGCCTGGGTCATGTTTCCTTCCATGTCAGTGAGAAGAGGTGGCATCTGTCTCTGCCACATTATCCTCGAGGGGAACTGCACGTGGGCTTTGGGCAGCCGGGCTGAGGAGAGGAGCAGCTCCCATGTACCCTCTGCAGAGGCAGCCAGCTAAACAGGAGCCTGGGCAGGCCAGGGACTGGGCTCTCACTGCCCATGGGGCAAGGCCTGGGCTGGAGAAATGTACCTGCAAGAGAAACACAAAGACCTTGCCTACTGCTGGCACAAACCTGCTACTTCTCAACATGGTTGTTGATAAGAAGCTGGTGGTGAACACAAAGGTCTCCTTTTCCTTCAACTTCCCCGCTTCACAGGGTTAGGCACCCTCCCAGTCCCCCACAATGCATGTTTGGGGTGTTGCCTTGGACAGGACGGGGCTGTGGCAAGAGCTATCTCTGTGGCTCAGAGATATAGCATAACATGCTTAATGCACTTTAATTGGTCTTATCATCACCATGTGCTAAATCTCCTCCCGTAAAGGGGGCAGAGATGTGATTTTGCCTCAGGTACACCTGTTTCCAGCTCTACTGCAGGTCCCAAGGCTATTTTATCTTTGCAACAGACAGTGTGTAGGTGACTTTGAAACTGAAGGGGATGTGTTTAATCTTGTCCTCATCCAAAACAAAGGAAAGAGGAAGAATTTGTGGATGGAGTGAAGGCGACTTTTCCACCAAGAGGGGAATGGCAGTGTGGTGAGCTTGAGACATCTGGATGTTTGCATAATGATGTAGCAGCATCTGGCCCTGGTCACTAGCTCAGCATTCACATGTTCAGCACAGCATCACCCCCTGCTCCAATGTGTCTGTCCCCAAAAACAAACCTTGCTGATGCTTGAGGGATCACTTCTATTTTGGCTGTTCAGTTCTGTGTCCTCCCCCAAAAGAGTGCTCCCACCTCTGTTTTGTGGAGCCAGCATACCCATTCTAAGCCCTTGTTTTGCTGGGAGTTGTAGAAATTAATTTCCAACTGGCATGGGAGCTCTCTGGCTGGGAAGACGCTGGCAAGCATCTTTCTTTTGAGGTTAAAAACATCATTTCAGTCTGACCTCTGTGTTTCGGAGCTTTTGTTGGTTTTCTCCACCCCCAGATGGTTTTTGTGTGTGATTTTAAAATAGCCTTCTTCTCTTGGTTGAAGCTAGCTGATGCGTCCACTTCTCATTCGAGGATTGTTGTGTTTTATTAATGCTGTTATTATTCCATTACTGTCATTGTGCTCTTTTATAGCAAATAGCTTAATTTAGTTGAGATACACAGATGCTGAGAGTTTAAGTGAAATCTTCAGCACTTGGTATGCTGGGCACTGAGCAGATATTCCCTAAGCACTTTGGTATAAACCTTTCACTTAAAAACAAATTGGCTGCTGAGGCAGTGCTGGGTGGCAGGAGTTTGGGAGAGGGGGAGAAGGGGTGGGGACCACCTGTTTAGCACCATACAAAGGACCTCATAGTTAAATGTGACTACATGTGCTGAGGAATGAAGCTCCCTTTGAGGATTTCACCCCCAAGATAGGCTGTGATGAGTCCCTCTTCCCTACCAATGCTGCAGGACATGGGGAATTATGCTACCAGCATTGCTGGGTGCTTTGGGTTGAGATTGTTAGGGGTGTGGGGGCACAGTGTACTGTAATTTTTTCAGCTTAAGCTGCCTGGCTCTTGGGAGAGGTGAAGACTGGACATGGTGCCACCCTGGGGTGGAAGGTGCAGTGCCAGTGAAACCCCAGTGAATGTGTGAAGAATAATGCGGCTGCTGAAAAGCTGTACTGTGCTGCATGTAGACCGTGGAGTAGAGGAGTTGAGAAATAACATTGGGCCCTGCTGTTAGAAACTACTTGGGTACTTAAGCCTCCTGAGAAGCTGGTGCAATCCAGGCTTTGAGGTACCTTAGCTACTTCTGAAATTTTACCACTTACTGTTGACAGATGTTCATCTGAAATGGATGCTTCTTGCTCGGTGCCTCTGGGCATTCATTAATACTAGTGATAACAATTTCAGATTGTCTCCTATACCTCTTTCCCTACCTCCATCTCTTAAAAATTACAAAGGTAAAGCTTGTTAGTGTCATGTTATTTGTGCACTTAACTCTTACTGCCTTGGCAAAATTGCTGATTTAAGTGCTGTCGGTGCCAAAATTTCTTTATGTGGGACAGGGAAAGCCAAGAAGAGAGTAAAGTAAAGTGGAGCAGGCATGTTGCCCCACAGGTTGAGGTGGTGCTGATGGTGGTGTTGGCTCAAGTTGTCCTCTACACCTGGCTGTGGCATGGAGGGTGCCATGTCCTTGCCAGGTGACCCTTTGGGGAGCAGCAATTTTGCCTTCCCTCTACCACCCATAGGTCTAGGACACCCCAGTCTTCAAGGGGAGAGCTGTGCCCCTCTCTCGAGCCCCCCAGGGGAAGCCTCTTTGGGGGTGAAGCTGGCAAAGGTTTGCTTCTCTCCTTTATTCTGTGGCCAAGTGAGGGGAGCAGCTCCCTGTAGTGGGGGACAGGTTGGGGAGAAGTGCTAACCCATGCTGTCTGTCCCCAGTGTACACTCATAATAGCTTGGAGGTCCATGGGGAGTTGCTGGGATCATTTTTATTCCCTGCTTTGAGGCAGCTTTGTGACTTTATCTGGCTTTTGAGGTGACTGGGGTAGCTAACAACATGCATGGAGCATCCTCTGCGGAGGAGGCCTGGCGCCCGGGTTTGCTAGAGGTCTGTTTTACCACTTATGAGAAACGAGTTAACCTCCCTTTGATCTCAGTTCACGGCTAACCCTTTAACAAAGTCCGGGATGTGCAAGGAAATCAATACTCAAGGCATTGAATTTAACACCAGCCATCAACTCAAGCGTAACACACACACTGACTGACTCCGATTACAAGGAGCGGTCTGGTTTGAAGCTTGTTTGCCAGCTCTCTGGGGTGGTGCAGGGCAGCAGTGGGGAGGGCAGGCATGCTTACATGGCTTGCTGTTATTCAGGGAGGGAGTAAGAGGGACCTGGTGTACTCTGCCATGTCCTCCTGATCAGTTCTGCCTTCTGGTGCCCCATGTCTCTTTATACCTCTGATTTGCAGCCCCAGCAGCTGTTCCCTGACACTGGAGCAGAGAGCTTGGATGCTGTATGTGATCACTGAGTGCCTGTTTGTGTACACATGTAATTGTGCTTTGCTGGTGAGGAGCAATAGGACCCAAGGCAGGGCAGGTTCTGCTGAGCCAGACAAAAAACAGTACTGCAGGTTAAAAATCTGAAAAATAAAACGCTGCAGGCAGAAAAGGTTGAATGTCTGGTCAAGGAGGCAGCTGTGTCATTTCGCCGGCTGTAGTCCTCCCCGTGGACATCTAATTAGATTAGTGGAGAACGAATTGGGACACCTTGTTCCATACCATCTTCTTTGCTGGCACTTTGGCAGCAGGCAGGCTGCCTGCCATGGTTCCACATTGGGAAAGCCAAGTGGTCCACAGCCAACCACTTTCTGGACAGCCCATGGACTACCCATCACATCTCAGCCCTCCAACCCCCAGCTGCAGACCAGCTCTTCTCTGGGGACATTTGTTCCTGCTTGCTCTTCGTCTTTCCACCAGCCAAAGCCAGAGCCGAGACAGCACATACAGGTTAGGGATGGGTTTGGAGGGCAGCTGCAGGATGCTGAGGGGGTGGGATGAGCATTCCATGACTCCACAGCTCTGTCCTTGCACCGTGGCTCTGTGGGGGCCATCCCTCTGCTACACATGCTCATGCTCAGTAATATTGGGCAGAGCTCCTGGGATATGCTCCTCAGGTCTCTTATCACCAGCAGTCAGCAAGTAGGCCAATCCTGCTGGCATTTCCCAGGCTCACTGGCCGGGAAGAACCAGCCAAGCCACAGAATCTGGGCCTCAGCAGTGGCAAGCAGTGATGGCCCCTTCCAGGGCACAGGACCCAGGGGCATTCATGTGTTTGGGTGTCACAGCCCTTCCCAGCGCCTTACAGGAGAATTGCAGACACAGTTAAAAGCCATAACCAGAAAGTGTCCCAGCTTGCCCAGTAAGGAGACCCTGCTTGTCTGGCTGCAGGTGGCTCCCTGTGTCCTTGCAAATGGCCAGCTTGGCTGGAGGTGAGTGAAGCCTGGTGGCACCAAAAAGCTGTGGAGGTGCCTTAAGCTCTCTTGGAAGACATGAGTTGAGCTCTTGAGGACCCAAAGCCCTTCATTTCTGTCAACTGTGACATGATCTTCTCTGTCACCTCCTCAGGACTTTAAAATGGTGCTGGTGCCCCCTTTTCAGTCTAGGTAGCCAGTTCTGCCCCAAAGTCCTGCCTGGATGTAGCTGCTGTGGTTCATCCCCCCATACCTTCTTTAATGACCTCTTCTCAGGACCTTGCCATGTTCTCCTTGCAGGTCCTTTTATTCTCTGCTTTCATAACCTCTCTCCAAATTGATTCTCTCATGATGTGTTGCCCAGCCCCTCAGACCATCTCCTTCTGTTTGTTCTTCCATTGAAATTGGGGAGCCTCAATTTTGCTGCTGGTGCCCCGGCAGGCTCTGCTAGCTGGGCTGCTTGCCTGGTGTTTGCATCCATCACAGCTCTTAGAGGCGCCTCTGCTTTTACCTCCTCAGTCTTAACCCTGACCTGAGTCAATAATCATGAGGAAAAGCTTCTGCTTAGATGATCCAGTGTAAACTCTACCTTTGATTAGACAGGTATCATCCCTAGGCACTGGCACAGCAGCACCTTGTTAGCTTTCCTTGGTGTTCCTTTACTGCAGCCATGAGAGCCTCCAACGCGGGCAGGGGATGGGCTGCTGCCCTAGTAATCTTTATTGATCTTTTTCCCTGATGTCTCATGCATTGTATTTCTTGCTTTTCTCTCGTTCTTCCAGCTGCCTCTCCTTTGAGCAGCTTTGCATCTTGTGGGAGTGCAGAGAAACTCTGAAAAACTATCTAAACTCTGAAAAAATCAAGAGTTAGTGCAGAGCAGTAGCACTCAGAGACTCAAACAGCTGTTAGATTGTTGCTCTGCAATGAAAACTTGAGTTTTGCTCCTGCACGTTTGCTGTCTGGGAGAAGGAGGTAAGAAGGAGCAGGGCAGGTATCTCCATGCCCCTCTGGTCTGTTGTGTATGGACCAGTTTCTCTGCATTGTGCCAGAGGTGTTTTAGAGAAAGTCATGTATCTGTCCCAAGAAGACCTGACCTGGTGAACATGAAAATGGAAGGGATTGCAGGATGCGAGCTGAGGGAGAGGTGTGTTAAGACATGCAGGATAAAAGTGGTGAGAAGGTCCTGCAGGATCACTCTGATTTCTTTTTCACCCTCCAGGGCCTGGATTTTCCAAACAGATTATGAAACTGAGATGTGAACATGCTGGTCACACAGCATCCCTCCCTTGCTGCCACCTTGCAAGCACCTAACCTTGGCAATGACAGGTAGTGGAAACCAGACAGTTGAACTGCCTTGTCTGGCACCTGCACTGTGAATGGATGTGCAGTTGTACATCACCTCCCCTGTGCTTTTCTCTTGATAACCTGTCCGTGGGTCTCTGCCCTCTATGGTCCCATCTTCCCCATCTGGCATGTTTGTGCACAGCAGCTGAACCATCACCAGAGGGGTCCTTGCCAAAAATGCCCAGACCACCATATGCTGAAACATGCTGTGTGTGGTGCAAAGGAGCAGTGTGTCTGCTCTGGACAAATGGCTTTGTTTTGCACTGGGAAAACTGGAGTCAAAATGTCAAAGCAGTGTTTTGCTCAGGAATAGATTGTTCCTTTCCAAAGGGCAACAGTTCTGTCTTGGCTTTTACTTTGTGGTTCCCAAGCAGAACTGTTCCCACACAGTGAAACATGACAATATTTTGGCTTTTCCATCCTGGCTTAGGATGAAAGGTAATGTCTTTGGTCTTTCAGTGGGGTAGATGCAGTTTCCCAGCCCGTTACAGCAGGAACACACTCCCTGCCAGGAGGCAAGGATGAGTCCCAGGGATGTGTTGCTTCTGCTTTCAGCACGTTTGATCCAGCCCGTCTCTTTCAAGGTGTGTGGAAATGAGCTACAATCTCATCATTCCTGCGGAGGCTTCTCGAAGGAGATAGCAGAAGGGTCACAGCGCCTCTGGAAATCTCCCTTCAGGTGATGTGCCGTCGCATTTCACAGCAGACAGACAGAATAACCTTTAGGGCATGGTAAGAGGCAGTGTTTTGAACTCTGAGCTGGGGAGCTCAGGAGCTCATTTCTCTGACACATCATCTGTGTCCCTGCCGGTTCCTGCATCCACCTGAAATACCTTTGTCCTAATCTATCACTTCCTTAGCTGGAATTAAAAAAAAAAAAAGCTGGGGATTTGGTCCCTTGTGTGCTGGCCCCACAAAAATCAGTCTCTCCTCCAGAAATGCACCCAGACCCTCTGCTGTGGCAAATTTTGCCTTAATTTGAGCTGATCTCAGTCTGTGTGGAGGTGGGGGGCTGCCCCACCAGGCCAGCTCCTGACAGCAGAACAGCTCTCCTGCCCTCTCTCACTTTTCCTGCATTGCAGCCTTGATATGTGGGTCCTGAGTTGGGATTTTTTTCCCCAGATTTATCTTCGTGGTAGTGGGGAGATGAATGGACTGGAGCGAGGTGAGCTGGGGTACGTGCAGGCTGGCACAGGCTGCCCCTATGAACCAGAGGCTGGGAGCACTGGCAGGAAATTGCTGGCTCTCCCTCCTACCCACTCTGGAGTAAATAATGGTACTTTTTATTTAGCTATTATTTCCCAGTGGCAGATATCTCCTCGGCTGTCTGTTTAACTGTCTTTATCTCGCCCTCCTTCTCTGTTTGATATAGTTATAGATAAACAGATAGCTACCTTATTAAATAACATGTTTTAAGAGACCAGTGGTATGGTTAACATAATGCAGCAGCTGTTGATTTGTCTTTCACTGTTGGTTTGTTTTTCATTTTTTTTTCTTAAGGAAATGCTTTAAATAAGGGATACTTCATCTATTAAAAAAAAATACACTTGTAGCAGCTGCTAAGCCCATCCATAAGCCTGCTTTACGTTGTATTTGTGATGGGACTGACAGTGCATGGAGGAGCCTGATTATACACAATTCCATTTTAGCAAGCCCTGCGATGTAATTTCACAGGGCGATCAGTGTTTGAATGTAATAGCAGCCTGTGCTAAGGTGTCAGAATATTAAAGGCGCTAATGGAAAAGCTCCCTGGTACACAAGGGGGACAGCATTACAGGAGACGTCGCAGATGGCTGGGCACTAAACTAATGGGGCAGGATCCAAAAAGGGAAAAAAAACCTAGAGAAGGGAGAGCTCACGGGAGCACGGGCACCTGCTTCCCTCTCACACGGAAATTAAACAGCGAGCGAGGGAGAGGCGAGCATGTGCGTGTGTAAAGATAGAAATTGGGGGGGGAAATACCCCCTCTTGAAAGCCTTGAAGATTTTGACAGCAAGCCCGGTGCCAGCTTTGCTTGGGAAAGGCTTGGGGTTAGATTGAAGGGGTGTGTGTTTGGGGGACTGTGGGGAGGTCTGAACATCACAGCCATCCTCTGGCCCTGGAAAGAGAAGAGTGATGGATGGATACTATTACCCACCCTATTGTAATATGGCAAAACTGCAGCTCTGTTTGGTGGATGTTCATCTCCAGTTAAATCCAAGGAGGGTAGAGATGTGTCCACCTTGCAGCTGCCCTGACAGCTCAGTTCTGTGGCAAGGTACATCTGCTGGGGCTGTCATGCTCATTTATGTCCTCATGTATACAGAGGCTGATGCTGGGTCTGACTACAGGGCAGTGTCAACATTTTCCTGTAATCCAGCACAGTTAGAGGCATCTTCTCCCTCCCCGTGAACTCCCAGTTTCCCCAGGAGCAGCCAGAATTGGACCGATCCATTCCTGTCTGTGGATGAGGCTTCTGTGCCTGTGGTGAATCATCCATGAAGTGTGCTTGTGGGTTTTCCTTGGTATCATACCCAGCTTCCCGCTCTGCTGGCCACAAAGCTGCAGTAGGGAAAGGCTTAGCATTGCTTTCCTGCTTGAATTGGCCCCACAGGGGCTGGGGTGGTCGGGGGATAGCACTGTAGGATGTGAGCCTGTCCTTCCAGGGCTGGAAGGGTAAATCAGCCACATGTAGGTACTCCCTGGAAGCTGTCTGCCATGTCATCATGTGTCTCTGCCTTTCAGGCACTAATCGGGAGCTGCTTGTGTATCTTAGTGATGGGAGCCAATTGCATACATCAGAATAACCCAGCTTGGGTCTGTCACCCTGCAGTGCCACCAGGAACGCAGGGACACAATGAGAAGTCAGCCCTGCCACTTGTCCCAGACTGGGAAAGGCACTGGGCATGTGTTGCCCAGACCCTCTGGTCATGCTAGTAGCCCCCATTCTTGGGCTGCTTTCTTGGTGGTTTATGGCTCTGCTTGTCCCCTCTCCTGAGCCCACACCCCAGCTCTTATTTCCCAGCCCTCCAGGAACCCACACCTGTAGTTCTGTTTAGCTTGTGACCAAACCCAGGGCTTTGACCCACATCTCCACGGCATTAACCTAGTGTGTCGCCAGCCGCAGAGTACACAGCAGTCGAGAACATTTTATCCAGGATAATCTGTAACCTGGGAGCAAGGCAAAGACTGTTCTTGTTCAAACACAGGGAAATGTGAAGCCTAAACCGCTTGGCACTTTGACACCCTGGAGTCAGGCACGCCAGCATGTTTCTGTTGCAGCCTAAGACAGGGCACATGCTAAACCCACACAGCAGCAGGGACACCTTCCTGCTGCCTGATGGGACCACAGCATCCAAATGCACCCTGGAGAGGGGCCCTTGGTGGCTACAGGGTCCATCCTGCCCCTCCTGAAGTTTAGAGGAGTTTTGGCAGTGAATTTGTACAGCTGTGGCTGAGTTGAGATATTGCCAGGACACAAGCAGGATGAGGCTGCTCAGATGTGCCTGAATAGGCAAGACAAGAGATCATAGTGTGCCTCAGTTTCCCTTTTGCAGAGCTCCTATGTACAGAGCTCTGATGGCATGGGCTGCTTATTTTACTAAGGAGAAAGCACATACAGTTATGTTGCATCCTCTGCATCTTCTCTGATGTCTTGGTGCCTTCCCTTAAGCTTGACCTATCCTCCCATGGATAGGTCCACCTTACCCACTGCAAAGCTCCTCTGGGAGCACCTTACCCTCTGCAAAGCATTTCCCAAAGATGGGCAGAGCCAGGCAGATCCTGTGTGCCCAGTGCTCACCTTTCAAAAAACAGACCATTCATCTTTTTATTTGTATAATTTACTTCTTGATGTGAGGCATAAAGTTGTTTCTGTTCTAACAAGCAGCTTTGCAAATGGACTGAAGTGGACATCAGCTGGGCTTGCCAAAGGCTCCCTGCATCCAGGACATGAGGGAAGCTGTCTGTGTGGCACTGATCTGTGAAAAGCCCTTCTGTGAAGAGTGCAGAGTACCAGGCAAAGCCTCAGCACCTTTTTAGCAATGTGAGAGGATTTTGTCCAGATCTCATCCCCTTACTGGCAGGAACTTCCAATTTTCCCTTACTTCCACCCAAGTGGAATGTGGAATGCATGGTGTCCTCTTTTTCAGTGTGTCAGCTGCTCTCCTTCCCCCCACAGCTCTCAGAGAATTTGTGCTCTGGAGAGTGATGTTCCCTGGGAAAGGGCACTGCTCACTTCTTCCCCAGCGTCCTCCCATGTCCAAACCCCAGCCAAACCATGTCCTGCAGTGGCACTGCAGATATATTTGGCAAAGGACAAAATGCTTTTGTCACCCCCACCCTGTAATGATTGGCACAGATGTTTAATTCAAGGCTTAGGTTCACAGGTGCTACATTGGGCAAAAGTTGTTTTTGTGCACCCTGTACCACTCATGAATGTTCTCAGTGCACTGAGAGAAACTAATTAAACATGAGTGGTGTTGATGCTGTACCTGGTCAGTCTGGAGCCCCTTCTTGCCACTGTGTTTGTAAAAATTAAATGCCTCTTATTAGTGGTGCAGCAGAGATCTCTAATATGTGTGGACAGAAAGGCAGGGATGGATGGAGTTGGTGTCAGGGCAGCAATTGCTTATCGTGCCTTATCTGGGAATATGAAACTGTATTGCATGACATCCAGAGGCAGGCTGAATAGATATGCCAATTCATCTCGAGCCCAGGCTTTGACAAGCTAGACTGCCCTTGTTGAAAGGCATCAGTCAAACAAGGGCTGCTGGCTGCTTTTCCCTTTTTTATACTTTCTCTCGCTCCCGCGCTCCCTCTCCCTCTCTCGCTGCCTCCCCTCCCTCCACCTCTTTTTTCTAAGCTTTTTCCACACAAAATTGAAAAGCTTTGGAAATAATAATAATAAAAGCCCCCCAAACTAATACCGTTTTAAGTACATCCTCCTCCCTCCCCAAATGGGATTGATAAGGAACCCCAGTGTATGAAGGCATGTTTAGATAACATTGAGAATATTATAGCGAGTGAGAAAAAGTAGGGGGAAAAGCTTCCTGCCGCGTCTAAGCTGGGAAAGGCGACGGCACCCTGGCTAATACGAGTGTTTAATATTTGATGTGTTGGGATAAAGCAGGATCACCTTCGAATTGAATTGAGTGTCAGAATGAGAATCTATTACTGAAATTCTTGTGTGATTTGACAGCAAAGCAGACGATGTTATTCTTCACTAGTTACCGCAATCTTCTCCCCTACATCACTTAAATATTTTTTTCTTTGCTTGAGTAAACACACATTATCCTTTTTTTCACCTCCCTTTCCTTTTTTCTCTCCCTCTTTTATACTTTTTTTTTTATTTTTTTCTTAAATCAAACCTGCCTTTCACAGGGCTGATGGAGTAGATTGTTATTTCTTTATTTGTCCTATTAAATGGAATTCCTGATCATTTAATCCTGCTTTTGTAAGTGATTTAAAAATGCTTGAAAAGCTGTGAATGTGGCAGCACTTCTGACTAAACTGCTTAAAAGGGACATGTTACACCTGGGTTTAGCTCCTGCCTCCTGACAGCCAGCGAGGGTAGCAGGCTCCAGCACTGCCGGAGCTATCCCAGGCTCTGTGCCTCCATCCTGCCAGGCAAGCTTTCCTCTGTGCCTTCCGTGCGACAGAGGAGTCCTACTGTTGTCAGCTGGGGCTTGGCAAACTGCTTATTCATTACCTGACTCTTCCTTAATTGCATTCAACCCTATTCAGGAGCCTCCTACTAAATGATTTGGTGGTGGGGTCAACCCCTCAGTGGTGTTACATTTGCCTCATATCGTGCTGGTAAATTTGCATGGCAAGAAATCCCAACAAGAAATGTTCACCTCCCATTCCTGGACTGGCATGCAACTAAAATGGGAGCGCTCTGGAGCCTCCAGTGTTTTGGGTGCTATTCAGGGATGTCCTGCAAGATAGTCCCAGCCCCAAAACCTTACAGTCACTAAAAAAATTTCAAACTATGTTTAAAAGCTCACTTAGTCATAGACATGACCTCTTTTTTCTTCCCACCATACAAGGTAATATAAAACCTTGACACCTCATTGTGGCAGCAGTGGAATAAGGGGAGTTAGATGGGAAATGCTTATTTTGGGTTGGCGCAGTGCACACTTGACATGACAGAAGGAGGAAGATGCTTTTGCCGTTCAAAAGACATTTTCTCCATTGCAGGAATGTCAGGGAGTTCACCTTCGATGGGCAGGCACCTGTGCCCAGCCTGATCCTGGGGGAGCACAGCTGATATCTGCTGCTTGCCCAAGCTAAGGGCAGCTGGGAGTTCTCACATCTCTTTTGTGTGTATTTAAAACCATGTATTTTTCATGTGTCTTTTTGAAATTCTTAATGGAAATTTTCAGGAAAACCCACCATTTTCCTTATTCCTAGTACCCCCCCTTCAGCATCTTCCCAGACCACTTAAGTCCCTTTGTTCCTGGGAGGATTTTTTCCAAAAGGAAATATTATGTCCCTGCCTGAAAGTGTCTGTATTAATATTAAAAATACAATTAGCAGATAAAACATAGCATATGAAACCTCTTGGAAGGATATGTAAAATAAAATGACAGAGTTGCCCAGCTGGTCAGGGCAGGACACTCTGTGCCAGTCCTGGCAGTTCTTGCTGCCGTGGTTTGTGAACATGCTTATGCCATTGCAAAGCACAAAGTTCTGCTTCTCTCCTGCCCTTCAGCTAAAGCATCCAGGGTGATGCAATGCCAGCAGCTCTAGTGGAGGGCAGAGGGGCCAGGAGCTGGCCAGCAGGTCACAGCAGGGACATGTGTGGAAAGAGCAAGGCTGGCGCTGCCGATAGCGCATTGCCCTAGCAGAGCTCTGGCAGCTCTGTGAGGACCAGCTCTGTTCCTCCCTCTGCATGTGGGGAGGATTTGTGGGGCTCCCTTGCTCTGACTTCTGAACAGGTGCCTGTTTATATGCCGTGGGGTGTTTAATTTTGCCTTAATGTGACTGCCGAACACCAGTTTTTGTGAAGTGTGCTGGGCACTTCCCCATAAATAAATGATGGAGCATTATTCAGTCCACTTAGATCAATACATCAGCTTGACAAGTTCCAGTTCTGGGAATTTTCTGACCCTCAGGAACATCTTCTCTGCAGCTGTGCTGCTACTTCTATCTAATCCATGGTGTGCAGCCTAAACAAACTCCAGGGAGCACCACATCAGGACCCAACTGTGTTGGTGCTGTCACATTGCCAGCCCTGGCGCTGCTGGGGATGGGTGCTGATATGCACTGGGATTGCAGCAAGGGCAGGTGAACCAAACTCCGTGCCAAACTGCACAAGCCACCACCACATGGGACTGGCAAGCCTCACTGGCACACTCTCTGTCCCAGCACAGGGGACCATCTTTGTACCCCAGTGCTGTCAAAAATAGGCCACAGAGCTCTTGTTTCAGGCTCTTTGCAATCTGAGGCAGATTTATCATAGCTACTGGGAAGGTTTGTGACCTGGTGCAACAGGAGGTTGGTTTCAGACCTTTTTTTGCTGTTATAAAGCCAGTCTCAGATGCTGTGATTCTGCACATGCATCATCTCCATGCCCCGTGTTTTATCCCCATTTGTGGTTTTCGGATTTTCTGCAGGATATGTGGGGTGCAGGTTACCTAATGACCTACCTCCCCACACCAGCGCTTGTTTAACAAGGGGTGGGTTATCCGTGGTGCTCACTCTATGCATGGAAACACAGTATGTTCCTAATCTCCTGCTGCTATTAGCTCACATTTATCACAGGAGTATCTGCTTACCTTTGATTCGAGATCGCTCCACCAGGGACCCAGGGCAGTATTTGTCTGTGAACTGCTGTGTATGCCTATGGGATTGCATAAGTAAATAAATATAATTAATAATCATCTGACTTCAGAGCAACATTGGCAGGGAGGTAAATGTAGCCTTCATAGAATTACAAACAAAATCAGGAAAAAAGGAAAACTTTTCTAAGAGATGGTATGAATAGAAATAATTGTATTCAGGCTGCTTGAAAATTATTCTGTAAACATTGTTCAGGTATTTTTTAGCAGATCAGAAACATTGAGTTTCTCTCTAAATCTGAATTTTGGATAGAACCACATAAAAATAACTTTTTTAAAAGATGCCTGCATTTTTATCAATTAAAATGCAGATATAAATAAAAAACCACAGAGTCCCGGCCCTGCGTCAGGATCTGACCTAAAGGAACAACTTAGTCTCTGCAACACCCAGACTGAACCAGAGGGAGGGACAAAGTAGCGCAATTTCCTCACAGAAAGGGTTTCATGGCATTTTTTGAAATCCTTTGCGAACCAGGGGCATCTCAGACTTTCTCACAGTTTGCCATAGGGATAAGCATTGAAAGGACAGGGGTCTGCACCACTGCCGGTGGCTGTGTGTTTACAGAGCTGGTGGGGAAGTGGCTGACACCAGTGTCCCAGCAGCTCCAGTGAGCCAGTGGCCATGGCTACCCCTGCAGGCTGGGTACTCCTGGTGTTGGGGAGCCACTGGTGCTTTCTGCCTTGCTTTAACAGTCAGAAGAAGAACTTTCCTGTTTAAAGATTAAACGTTGTCTTTAAATATTAAACAGCAAAGCTCCTTGCTCTTGATTGTGTGGCTGCTGCCAGCAGGCGGCTCAGAATTGCCACTTTTAATTAAAAAACTTTATTTTCCAGCACAGCCCTGCAATGGCTCCTCCTCTCGGCCAGCGGTGGCTGACCTCTCCCCTGCCTTCATCCCTTCATCATCGCTGCCTGCTTCCCTCTTCCTGCAGCAGTGATGGTCCCTGCCAGCCTTGGAGTGTGAGCAGCCTTGTCTGGGACTGATCAATGCCCCTGGCACTTCCTTCCAAAACCCCAAGAAAAACAATTAAAACCCGATCGATCCTGCAGGCAGCTTTGAATATGCATAAGTGCACACTTGACCTTCAGTGGTCAGGCCAACTTCCACCCCGGCTGCTTAGGTAGTTTGCTCAGGTATTGCGGCTGTACCGAATGACCTTGATCGGGAAAGCAGAACGTGATGCAGAGATGGGCCTGGTGCTGATCCGAGGGCTGGGGCACGTGCTGCCAGCTCCCTGCTGCTGCTGCTGCTGCTGCTGCTGCTGCTGCTGCTGCTGCAGAGCCAGGGGAGGTTGGCAGTAGCACCCAGCTGCCAGGAGCTTTCCAAAGCTGTCCCCGTGGCTTTCCCGGGATCCTGCCAGTCTCCTGCTGTGCTCCCTGCAGTTGCTTCTGGCCAGAGTCCGAGGGATGTCTGGGTTGGGATACGATACGGTAGCTCCCTGTGCAGGGGTAGCCCTGGTCCTTCCCCATCCGGGAATACCCCTTCCTCAGGGATGGCCCCCCCTGCTGTCGGTCCACTGGTGCTGAGCATGGGAGCCTTCCTGTGCTCTGACTGGGTGTGCTCTGTCGGACAGAGCCCAGGAGAGGGAACAACACATGGAACCACTTCTGCCACCCAGCAGCTGGGTGGCAGGGTCCCATCCTGTACCCCAGCCTCTGGCTCCCCCCACCCTGTGGCTGGCTGGCCTGCATCCTGATCATGGCAGTGAACATACCAGAGCGTGTTTGTCGAAGGCAAAGGAAATCTCCCTGTTGTGTACACAGTGTAATTTCAGTGAATTATGCATAGACTTAATTAGGAGTTTTAATTGCTAATCATCTCCCAACAGGATTAGCAATGCTGTCTATTAATTATCTGTGGAGCCCTCTGTTTTGCTAAGACAGGAGTAACAAAGCAGCATGAATGGCTACATGGCCCACTAATAAATTAACTCCCCCAAGCCCTGTGGCTCCTGGGGGGCTACCAGCAGCAGGGGCTGCACAGGGGCTGGACCTGCCCACTCTAGACAGAGCGCAGGTAGCAAGAAAGAGGGACTAGCAGGAGGTCTCAGCAGCAGGCAGGTGGCTGGTGGGCTGGTGGGGGACACCTCTCAGCTCTGGTCACCCAGTTCATCCCCATTCCCGCTGTAGAGAGCATCTCGCTGGCATTTGCAGCCTGCGGAGGGTGTCGGCAATGCCCTGCCACACTGTGGCTGCCGTTAGCGATGATCCCCCACTGCAGGAGGGAGATAGGGGCTGCTGGATTGACCTGATCACATCTGGGGACAATGGCCCTCACGGCAGCAAAGATAGTGCCAGCATGAGCGACGCTAAGCCCACGCACCCTTCTTACTGCTCACAATGCGTTCTGAGCTTAATTCCTCAAGATGAAGAAGATATGTGGCTGTCAGGCTGTAATTACAGCCGTGCGTGTGACATGGAGGCCCGGCTGCTTTTGTGTTTGCATTGTCCAGTGGGTTTTTGTGCTGCTTGGGCTCCCAGCTGTCTTGCTCCTCCTGGAAGCCCTGCTAGGGGATGCAGTGGGTATGGAGCAGGCTCCCTCCAGACAGACTGCAGGCTCTGTGCAGTGGGGTGAGCAATGCTGGCTCCCAGTAGGATTTGTCCCAGTGATGGAGAGCACCGAGGCAACTGGGGCTTGGGGGTGGAAAGGAGAGGGAACTGGGAGGACTGTGCTTGCTGGAGGATAAGGGGTCTGCTGGCCAGGCCAGCCTGGGAATGAGCACCCCTTTCCAAACCCCCTGATTCCTGTTGGCAACCTGTTGAGGCAGGAGTGGGTAAATGTTTTTGGAGCAAGGGACATGGGGGATGAGCTTACAGCCCCTGGCTTGCTCCCCCACAGCATGGCAAAGGTGGCCTTGAGTGATGAAAGCCCCTCCATCACAAGGGTTGTTACATGTACATGTTACCACCAGAGGCTCTGAACACCTCCAAGGAGCATCAGGTGGGACAGGGCAGGGTGACAACGCTTTGTGTGGGCAATTCCAGAAGAGCTCCTGCGAGGGTGATGTTCGGGTCCACACTGAACACGGTGAACACAGACACACACCAGCCCCTGAACACAGACCCACTCCAGCCCCAGGAGCAGTCAAACCTGGGCAAGTACAGATCATGCCTGCACATGGGCTATGTCTGACCCTCTTCTTCTCTCTTCCAGGCGTACAGCTTTGCCATGGGGAGTTGGCCAAAGAATGGGCTCTTAGACATGAACAAAGGACTGAACCTACAGCACATAGGGAGGCCTCACAGCGGGATAGGTGAGTGATGCTGCCTCGTGCCATTCCAATCCCACAGCTGCTGCTCCAAGTGTGTGGGATGTGCCTCAGCTCCAAGACTGGGGAGCTGAGAACAAGCCAAAAGGCTACAGAGTTTCCAGCTGGTGGAAGGGATGAAGATGTGTCAGGGCAGAATGGGCACACGGATGGCCTCTCTGTCCCATGCACATGCCAGTGTGCCAGACATATCTGCCTGTCCCTCTGTCTGGGGAGCTGCTTCCCTCCTAGACTGCTCTAGCAGTGCTTGGGTTGGGGTTGGATGTGGGCAGCACCAGGTGCCTGGAGCACAGCACAAGGGCCCCTAGGCTGGGCGGGATGCTCTCCCTGTTGGACCAATCCTCCAGTTGCTCTGGATGCTGCAGTTCTTGGAAAGGAGGCTGTGCTGCCTGGCTTGGGAACCAGCTGGAAACACACGGCATAGTGAAGATGCATGATCCCAGCTGGAGAACTGAATCATCATCCTGTTTGTTAACACATATGATGAGTTTTGTAGTTGTGCAGCATGCTCCAAGATAAACTGATTAACAGTGCTCTGAGATAAACAGTGGCAGAGTTCCGTGTATACATGTATATATGTTCCCAACTCCTCTGCACCAGGGATCAAAGTGACATGAGGGAGACCTGGCCCAGGACACTGAGGCCATATATCTGCCTGTTGCTTAACACTGGGGATGTACAGCAGGCTGTGGTACAGGCAGGAGCTCAGATTTACTGGGCTGTAGACAGGGCTGTGACTCAGGGCTGCATCACTCTTGTCTATCTTGTTTCTCTGTGGAGCAGTAGATCGCCTCTTGGAGACCACTGGTCAGGTATTCTCTCTGCCTCCCAGCCCTTCATCCGTGGTGACTTTTGAGCATTAAAGTTTGCAAGGGGGTAAGATTTACTAGGAAAAGTCACTGGCTACACAGGCCTTGAAGAGGCTGTTTAATATTGTTTCAAGACTCTAACCATTAAACTCTCCAATCAATCCAAGTTAAGGAGATGAATTATTTAAAGCTCACCAGCTTTTAATTAGCAGGCTCCTTTTGAACTATGGATCTGGTTGCATTATTGACAGAGGTAGCATTAAAATTTGCTTCCTTGCCTGAGAGCAGATTTGCCTGGAGTGTGTGCCATGTTCGGAAGATCATGGGGAGGGAGCAGGAACTGCAGGAGTTGTGTGTGCATGTCCTACTCTGGGGACTTGGGCTTTTTCTGGGGTTTCCTGGTAGATGCAGAGTTGGTTTCTGCCTCATCATTCCTCATTTTATTTGTGTGATGAGCTCTTTTGTTGCTGTCATCCCTTATTCCACCAGTGTCCCCATTCTCTGGAGTATCATTTGTCTGCTGTTGGTTTCTGCCCCTTTATCTCAGTGCTGTTGTCTTGCACATGTGTGACTCCTCTGGTTGACAGAGTTCAGGGATTTGCTGTTCATGTCCCTCCCCATTCCAGTCCTGTAGGAGAATTTTGCCAAACTCCCTCTGTGGAGAAGCTCTCCCAGCTCTCCCTAGTACAGGGGGAGCCATGGGCTAATTGCCCATGGAAAGCAAGCCCCAGCACCCAAGCTCCCTTCTTGCAGCGCTCCATTCCAGTGGCAAACCTGCCTTTCCCATGCTGCTTGGAAGGAGCTTACATGGGTGCTGTGAAAGATGCCAGGCCAGCAGTGTGACAGTCTCCATCTCCTTGGTACTGCCAGTGGTGCACATGTGCCCTGTGTGTCACAGCCTGCTGGCTGCTCCATTTGGGCTGGCTCTAGAGCAGATCTGTCCTGGATGTCTGCAATGCTCTGACTGCCTGCAGAGGTGGTAGCTGCTGGCACTGTGTGCCCAGTGACTTTACCGCTGGCTGAGCACCCCAGAGTGAGCTTGAGTTGGGGAGAACTTCTCCTCCCAGCCAGCTTGGGACCACCAGGCACAGCTGCTGTCAGGGCTGCTGGCTTCATGACTTGGTAACCCAGTGTCCCTCTGGGACAAGGCTTGGGGCAATGCTGGTGTCTAGAGACATGCCTTGCCTGGCCTTTTTTCAAAGAACCAGCTTCCTGGCTTTCTGGCCACTTCATTTCCCAGCCTGGCCTAGGCATGGATCAGTGATTGGTTCTAGTGACAGCCCGAGAGGTTCCCAGGCCAAGGGCTGAGGAGGGACTGCTCACTAGCCTGACTTGCTTGGGTCCAGCATTGCTGCCTCATCCTGGAGCCAATGTCAGTCCTCCACAGCCAAGTCCTTCCATATTGGCCTCTGGGACTGGGCATAGTCATCCCAATTGCTGATGGTCACCCTGCAGCCTGAACAGTCCTTACATCTCTCCTTCATACTTTCAACTGCCCATGCATCAGGATTGGGAGGACCCATCCATCCCTTTCCCTGCCCTGGGCTGCCCTTCCCTTCCCTCTCTGACTGTAAGGAGCCTTGCTCCCAACACAGCCCTACTTCTCAGCCTAATCAAGGACTGCTGCAGAAGGAAGTGGAGAACAGTGAGGCCTGCCAGCCTCTCGCTGCCCACAGTGAGACAAGGAGCTGGCTGTGGATCTGGGGATGGTCCCATGCCGTCTAGAGCCTCCCTTCCCTTTGAGCTCAGCCCTCGAGTGCAGCAGTGTTGAGGGAATGTTAGGGAGCGGAGAGGAGGCTTCCAGGGACATCTAAGGTAGGGTCAGCCTCTGATTTTCATAGCCCTCATGGGTCACTGATGGCCAAAAATCTGCAAACCAAAGATGACTGAGAAGGGAGCAGCAAACAGATTTGATAGCCAGTCTCACCAGTTTCACAGATATCGTGCAATGTAAGAGTGTCTGTGCAGCTCCTTTCCTGGCAGTCTGGGGAGCAGTCCAGGGAGATGCAAACATTCCTGTGAAGCCTCAGTGTGCTTATGCAGGAATGCACAACACGGATGTTTGCCTTCAAATCTGACAGAAAAATTGCAGTGGATGGCCACTTGTTTTTGCAAACAATTTGCAAGGAATTTTGCCATCTTGCCTGATGGATTCTGTATTGCTTTGTTTTCAAATCACTCTCTGTTTCACTGTCTCAGCAGGTAACTGTTCCAAATCCCTGCACCTGGCATGCTCTGGGACCAGTCCTGCTCTATGCTTCATCTTCTTTCCTTCATCATGTTCAAAAGCTGCAGAGCTCAGGGTGCTTGACACCCAGCAGGGCCAAGGCCAGATTCTGGATGGGAACCACCTTTAGCATCCAGTGGATACAGGCAGGATGGGCTCATGCTGGAGCACAGTGGAGTCTCCCTACATTCCCTGGAACACAGCTGCACATACAACAAGTTGCTGCCCAGAGCTCATCTTCTAGCTTTTGTCTGGTTTCTATTCATGAGCAAGTGATCTGCAAAGCTTCTTGAGGGGTTAGAAAAGTGATTTGTGTCCCCAGTACACCAAAATGTATCTGCATACACTGCAAATACAGCTGCCTTGGGGTGGGATGGGTGCACGTCTGGTGCCATTGTATTCTTGGGAGGGAAAAGGTAAAGGAAGAGGGAAAATGTAAATATTTCACAATAAGGAGATAGAAAAATCCTGCTCCAGAGGGTGAGGATGCAGGAGTTCCTTGGGAGATCAGAAAGGAGCAAAAGGTATGAAGCCTATTCTTTCATGCCCTTTCTCGGATTGATATTTCAGTTCTAAGGATTCCTCCTGGGCTGAATGTGTCTCTGGGGATTAGAGAGGACATTTTTATGCAACTTCCATCTCTTCTCTAACACAGCTTCTTAGATATGTGTCAGCTCCAGTGTGGGCTGTAGAATCTTGGGGTGAGGAACTCCTCTTTGCTGTTTTCTTGGCCCTCAGCAAAATGAAGTTGAGTCTTGCCAAGAAGTTACTCAGTCTTACATACATGGAGACACTGCCATTCTTAACACATGTGTTTGAGGCAGTGCTTGCCAAAAACAAGCTGCAGTTTTTAATGGGAGTCTTGGCACTCAAACACGAAGACCAGCATTCACAGGCTCCACACCAGTGGAGCTGAGTACCTGTGTTGGGGTCTCTCTGCTGAGAGTCAGAGACTCATACAAGTCAGAAGGATTAAAATCTCAGGTTTCAGTTGTGATTTAAATCAGACAGTAGCTTGCCTGCATTCAGAAATTGATTTTCTTCTGGTTTTGCCTTTTTTAAGCCTGTTTCCCTGAAAAAATGTCAAATTTTACTGAACAGCACCTATAAAACCACATGCAGATTTCCTTACTACTGCCCAATTTTTAAATCTGGTTATTCTTTTACTCATCAAATACTCTATTTTTACTACATTTATTTTGATTGATTATGTAAGGTAATGTGCCTTTAGTCTTAGTTTTAAAATATTTTTTACTTAGAAAAATGGTGAATTACTATTTGTTCTTGAAGAGTTGGTGATTAAATTATTGCTCATGATTGCTGTGTTGGATGAAAACTGTAATGCCATGCTAAAGTACCCCAGTGGTAGTTTGCATTGATTTTATTAGAAAAATCCACTTTCCCTTGCAAATATTCACTATGGAAGGAAAAGTAAATTGCAGAATATTTTTTAGGTAAAAAAACCTGGTACATGAAACCAAAGCAAGAATTGGTCAGTGAGGTAGAGGAGTGTTTCTGGAAACCAGCCTTTTAAGGTATTAGAATGAGTACATCTAATCCTCTCTCACCTTAGTTGGTTGGTTTGTTTGTCTTCACTGATTATGGAAAAATAAAAAACAAGCCTTCTTTTTTATTTTCTGTCCTTTGTTGTTTCTCAGCTCTGAACAAGCTAGTTCTTGAACTGAAAATACACCAAAACCAGCAAAAAATTTCTAAAACTGCAAAAATAGCAGCTCCTGCTTGTAAAGTTTTTTTCTCATTTGTCAGCTCTGCTTCTCTCTCTAGTGCATTGACTATCTTTAAAACATGACATTACTCCTTGTTACTGATCTTTTTTGAATCTAATTGAATGTAATTGAAACTTTGAAGTTTAGGTTTTAGCACACACATTATTGTTATTTTAGATTTAGTTGTAAATCTCTGGTTTGGTTTGGGTTTTGGGGGGGGGGGGTTTCAATTTTAGGGGAAAGACAGTAATTAGGCTGCTGTTTCTCTTGCTAGTGAACCCTCAGTACCCATCCCAGGTGACCAGGAGATCTGGGCCCATAGCAGCACCTGTCTTGACATAGTGCCCTCACTGGGCTGTTTTACACCAGCTGGCATGACTCTGTGAGCTCTGAGCCTCTGTGCAGATGGCTTCACCATCTTCCCTGTTCTGCAGTGCCCCTGGCCCGGCCGGTGCCGTGCTCCCTCTGTGGGGGGATCTCTGCCCGTGCCAAACAGAAAAGCCCCACCTGCCTGGGCAGGCCGGCAGCTCCTGCAGTGAGCGACCCAGCAAGGCACCGTGCCTTCCCGGCTCCATCTCTCCCTTTTCATTTACTGATTGGAAATCTCGGAAGGTTAGGGTGTGATATTGTTCCTGATCCAGAGCATTAATTAGGCCTCGGAAAGAAGAAGAGGAATTGCGTGTTTTTAACAGTGAGGTTAATGGGATGCTCACAGAGTAGACAGTTTTAATGAGCTTCAACTCGATGTGCAGTGAGTTTACTCTTTGTGTTAAAAGGGTCACACTGCACTAGTTTGATGTGGATTGTCTCCTGGCCCCCAGTGTCATAGGTGAGCGTCTGTCAGAGTCCAGTCAGAGCGCATTTACTTAGTGACACGATTCTAATTAACTACCTCGGGCTGCCACCGCCGCGGGGAGCCGTGGCAGCGCCTGCCAGGGTGCCTCCTGCCCGGCGGAGCCGTCCCTCTCTCCGCCGCTCCGCCCGCTCGGTCCCGGTGGTGCTGGACTGCTCCCCTCGAGGGCGGGGAGGGCCACGCTCGCTCAGTGCGGTGGCAGGTGACGGGCCACCCGCCCTAATGGGGGCCCTGGGCAGTCAGCGCCAGCTCTCCCCCTGGAGCACGGCGGGGGCTGACGAGGCTGTGCCTCACTCACCCTGCAAGGTGCTGGAGGTGTGTGGTCTTGGCAGCTTGCTGGCTTTGTTTCAGCCTGCTCTCACTCTTCCGCGTTTTCCTTTCGTGTCTTTCCTGCCTCTCTCAGCATCTGTGGGATCCTCGGTCATCCTTGGTGCCCACCTGCCTCCTCTGCATCAGGGTAGGGGGAACAAGGAGGTGAACAGCATTTTGTGAAACTCCCCGTCATGTTTTTGACCACTTTTCATCCCACCCCTTGTGGCAGAATCTGTCCCACCCTCCTTGGTCCCTCCTAGGGTGTGGGAGAAGCCCGAGAGAACCCTGTGCTCCCCCAGAGCAGGTATACCCCAATCTTTTTGAGCTCTCCGTCTCTCAGCAGAGGTGGCACTTGCACAGCACCATCCTTCTACTGAGGAATCCTGAGAGGGAGAGCTGAGAATGGGGCTCACTCCTGCAGAATGGGGCATGGGGCTGCCTGAGGCACTGCCCCACACACAGTGGCTCCAGCTCAAGGCAGAAGGGGAAGGACTCTGAATTAAATAATTAAAAGAGACTTAAGTAAAAATCAACAGAAATGTCACCAAATGAGCAGTGTCATTTTGAATTAGCACTCATAAAGGTCAGGCAGATCCAGAACAGGTGGAGCGGCTGTGTGCCGGGTGTCAGAGCCAGGCGGCGTGTCCCGGCACCCAGGCGGGGTGCGGGGACTGGCACAGCCACTCCAAGGTACCTATTGGGCCATTGGCACAGGGACAGCACAGCTGGCAGGTGGTGAGGGGTCCTGCTTCGAGCACTGGGCCCCAAATCCCTGAGGAGCAGCAGGGAGGGAGGGCCGGCCAGGGCAGCCAGTTAGAGGACGAGCAACTGTCAGAGTCCAGTCAGAGCACATTAACGCGGTGACATGATTCTAATTAACTACCGTGAGAGGTGTCACAGCTGGAAAAGCAGTGAGCAGAGACAAGCTTTTAAAAAAAGAAAAAAGCAATGTGACAGTCTTTTTTTTCCCCTCTTTTCTTTTTCTTTTCTTTCCTTTTTTTTTTTTTGTTTTTTTTTTACTCTTGTGTGCTCTCTCCCCTCCATGTGGGAGTGGATCTAAAGATAATTAGGATGTCTGGCTGCCTGGGAACCTGAGCCGGGGCTCTTTTGCTTTCAGTCATTTAAGTTTTCGACATCTCTCTGAAGGGACTTGGTGGCGCAGTGGATTACTGCGCGCCAGAGTGACAGAACACTCTTCTAATCGTAAACCCTTTTTAGAAAGGATTCTGCTCTCCCTTTTTCCCCTGGAGCAGCAGGGGGTATGTTCTGATCACTGCAGCTCTGTTCCCATACATGCTACAATGGGAAACTCAAGGTCTTTCAGCTGTTTCCTGCAGTTAACAAAGGAGGCACAGAAGAAAGAAAGGAAGGATGATTGAGTGTTTGTGTTGACTGCACTCAGCCCTCCATCCTGCCAAAAGTTGGTCGTGTGCCCATCTGACCCCATTGCCTGACTGGGGTGTGATGGGTTTGTCACACCTTGCCCTTGGCTGAGGGCTTGAGATCCCCAGAGAGCAGCCTTTGGAGGGAGCATGATGGCTGCAGACTTCAGCTGCCTGAGAAAAGTCAGGGTGCTTCCATGTGCTTCTCCCAGCCCCCAGGCAGGCAGTGGCAGTGCCTGCTCCCTGGAGATTTGTAAAAGGTAGGCTTGAGTCCCTCTCTTCTGGCTGGAAGCAGTTGTTTGCAGCACTAGTGTTAGACTGAAGATTTAAGAGGGATTTCTGGATTGTTTGCTGTGCTGCAGTGCCTGGGAGGCCCAGCTGCAGACTGGGGCAAGTCTGTCTCAAGCCTCAGATCTGGCTGATCCCCAGCAGGATGGCATTGCCATCATCTTGGAACTGCCCTTTGGCACAGCAGTGGTTCTACCTTCCTCCTCTGGCTTCTGGCTTTAGGACTAGCAATGGGGACTGTCTCCCTTGGCAAGAAGATTTGCTGTCCTTCCCTTCCTCCCTTCCACCCATGCCAGTTGTGATCCTCAGTTTGACACTTGGCCCAATTTCTGTCCCCAGTAACAGATGAGAAACCTTTTAAATATATTTTTCATATCACTCTCAACTGTTGTACTTGGAGCACAGGAAGAGGCTAATGGTTTGTATTATATTTGTATTATGTCTGCTCTGTTTTAGCTATCAGCCAGTCCCAAAACCAGGAGCATGCAGATCTGATCAGTGCTGTAGAGACCCTTGCACTGTATTGGACCCATCACACTCTTGACTATTTGTCCAGTCTTTTTATTTCTCCGTGGCTGAGCCTTGCAAAATATCCCCCTCACACACTACTGGAACAACCCTTGTACTGCCCGAGCCCTGTCCAATATTGTGCTGGGCAGGCAGAACATCTTTGCTAGCACTTGTTCTCCTGCTCCTGTAACAGACAGCACTTCCCAACCACCTTGATGCGCTCTCTGACACAGTGAGATGTGTTAGGTGAGAAGCCTTGGAAGATCATTAACTTTCTACAGAGCTTTTTCTGTATAAAGTAGCAACGTAAAACACCGAGTGACATTTTGATTTCCTGTAGATTCTTTTGGTGCCTTGGTGTCTCTGCAATACGTCCTAGACAAGGCTAAATGGTAGCGCATCGTCCCTTACCTGTGAGGAGGGGAAGAGTTTCCTGTTAATGAACATAAACATCTCAATTAAGGACACAGATTGCCTGCCCTGCTCTGCGCTGGCTTCTGGTGGAAGGTGTCTTTTAATGTCCTACTGTCCTGCAACATCAGTGTGTCCCCAAATCTGCCTTTACATGCCTGCAGCCAGGGGGATCACAAGGATTCTGTTGTCCCTCTCAGGTTAGCCCTTGTCTCCAGAGTTTGGGCATCTGTGCTGTCCTCTGTGCACTGTGGTCCCCCTTTGCGAGGAGGAGAGACTCCTGCCCAAGTTTTAGTGAGGATCTGCCTTTAAGGACAGTGATGGCAAAGGTGCAGAGGGAAGGCTGTGTCAGCAAGGGACACCAGGTTTAGAGCTGCCCCGCTTCACCTAATGAGAACCGATGGCAAGGTGCAGGAGGGCAGGGGGTAGCAGTCAGCCAGACTTCACCGCAATTTAACAAGTTTTCATTCCCCTGAGTTCCCTGATAAGACCCCCCTCGAAGTCTGTACAGGAATTCATAAGAATAGGATAATTAGGATGTTTCAAAGCTGCGACCCTCAGAGGAGTCCTTGGATTAATCTGTTTTTTCCCTTAAAGACATCTGTAACTACAATCTTTGTTTCTCTCCTCTTCTTCTCCCCCTCCTTCTTTTCCCCTCTTGTCTGTCTCTGTATCTCCTGTCAAACCGTGGCAGACGTAAATGACAAAGAAATCAGAAAGAGAGATCAATGCAGTCCAAATTAGCACTTGGAGATAGACTGTGCTGGAGATGTCAGAGCCTGACCCCAGTTGATCTGCCAGCCTCCACTGGTGATATTATGCAAATTGCATCCATCTGGCAGAGCCCAGTAAAGGACTAATGGGGCATGGAGGGGGCCAGGACCAGGCGCCTTTGGGAAAGGGGAGAGAGATGGGGGTCTTTGGGGAGGGGGGCCCGTGATCAACGGGGGAGATAAGGTACTGCATTGACTTCCTTTGCGCTCCTAGGCGGATTAAAAGCCAAACTCCAGATAAGAGATAACCAAACTTCATTTTGCTTTTTATTTTATTCCTTATTGCTCCCCCCACGCAACCTAGTACCAAAAAGAAGGGGGAAAAAAAAGGTGGTTCTTGGCGCTCGTTTCCTGCACGTCATTACCACTAATGGCAGTTTGAGGGGAGAGACAAAGTCAGGGAAAGAAAGAAAAAAAAAAAAAAAAAAAANAAAGCTGGCTGCTTAAAAGACTGTTGTAATAGGAGCATGGATAATAGAAATCTCAAATTACGGTGATCGCCTTGTTAAGAAGTTTGAAAATACGGCCAGATTGTCTTTAATGAGAGAAATATGGCTGTTAGTTAGTGAAGGAGGAGGGAATGGACCTTGTTTCAAGATCTGTAGCTCGCCCATCAAAGAGGCACTGTCTGTTTCATTTCAAAATCCTGCTCCTCTGCCTGATATTAAAAATAGTTGTTAAAGGCTTTGACTAGCAAGACGATTCTCTTTGACTTCCTACTCTCTTTCCACCTCCCCCAAAAGACTTCACTAAGATAACTTCTGCTTTAAAAAACAGCTAAGCAAGGAAAGAAAGAAAGACGAAAGTTTTGGGGGCTGCAGGATGATACTGCCCCTGGCACTCCAGGGTGCCTGGAGCCTTAAGCCTGAGCACTGCCAGCACCGTGGCCATCCCCACCGTGGCAAAGGGGAGCCCCCTCCATGCCATGTGCTGCTGTGCTAGGATGAGCGCTGAGATGTGGTACCAGCACTGCTTTCCTCTTGGCAGCCCTGACCCAGGCGCAGGGCAGCAGTGGCTTTTTTGGCATCTGGACCCCCATTAAGTGCCATGATGCTGCTTTTCTTTGCTCTCCCCCGAGACTGGGATGTGGCACCAGGCCAGGGCTGAGGATGCAGAGAAGGGCTCTGACAGAAGCCAGGTCTGGCAGCTGCCCACCACCCCCGCCTCTTGAGAAGAGCTAAGGGCCACCTCTGTGCTGTTAGGCTCTGACCCGTAACTCCTGCTTCGCTGTGGTGCTGACAGTCCCCTCTTCATTCTCCCCTGAAATCAAAGGATCACATTAATTGGTTCAGGATCGTGGCCCCATGTCCTGAGTGGCCTGTTTGAGATAACGAACTCAGAGTGTGTTAATAGCTGGTACAGCTCAGCAGAGGATCTAGGGACAAGGCCTGGATGGGGAGGATGCTGCTGGGTGGGGAAGATAGGCATTGATATATTAAAAGTCTGTCCAGTGCTATGTTTTCCCCTGTCCTTACACAAATCAGTGTAATTCCCTCACTCCCAAGTTGCCAACGTTTTGAAATCCCAGGGCAAAGGACATTGGCCAGAGAGGAGAGCTGCGCCAGCCAAACTGTTGCCCTTTCCTAGCATGGCCTTGCTCTTTTGATGGTCTGCAGCGGGATCAGAGGGGATCCGCTCGTATCCTCCATAGCATGAGGCTCTTCCCAAAGGCACAGCTGCCACTGCACAGGTTGATCCCAGCTGTGCCATTAATCACCCAAGTTCTGGCTTGTTCCCGATTCTGCAGGAGAGACCCGCAGTGGGCTGCACTGGGATGACAGTGTTTCCATCTGTTCCCCAAAGTCCTGAGCAATCCTGCTCCAGCTTGGAAGCTGCGTTCTTCTAATGCAGGAGAGCCCAAGCAGCTTCTCCCAGCCTGGGCCCTCCTTGCAGCCCACCAACCTTGGATTGCCCCTTGTCTCCTGCCTTCCTCAGCAGCAGGCATGGTCCTGCTGCCACCTCTCAGCCAGGCCTCAGAGGGAAGGGGACCTGTGCCCTGGCACTGCCATCTCAGGAACCTTTCCCCAGGGGTTCTGTGGATGGGGTGAGCCTGCAGACAGCAGGACCCCCAGCCCTTTGCCCTAAGGAGGGCACAGTAGCACCGGCTTGCCAGGAAGCCCACTCCAGCCCTTAGCTGCCAACTGCTCAGTGCTGGGGGTGCCGGGGCTGGGTCTCCTCTCCCATGCTGTGTGCTTTCAGCCAAGAACCACTGATTCGGCTCTATGTGCGTGCCCAGGTGTCTTAGGGCTTGGCAGCTGGGTCATCTCCAGCACCCACAAAGCCCCGTTAATGCTCTCCCCCTCCAAAAGTATATACATAACAGGCGAGCGAGGCAGAGAGGGAGAGAAAAGGACAGATGCCAGCTTTGCCTCCGTGCTCCCATCCAGAGCAGTCTCCTAATGAGAAGAATATGGCTGCTAGTTAGCAGAGGGGTGTGTCCTGTAGGCTAAAATGAGATAGTTACACTGCACTGATTGAAGGTTGAGGTTAGAGGGCAGCACAATTATGTTCAGGAGATTCAAGGGCTCTGTTTGATGCGGCAGTTCTAAGCTCCCAGCCAGTGTCAGTAGTTTAGCTCAGGGTTTCTTTTTTTTTTTTTTTTTGTGAGCTAAAGACAGGAAGGATAAAAACTATGGGAATGAGTTGTTTCTATTATTATAAAGTGGTGTGAGTTTTCTTTTTTTTAAACCACCAGTTCACCCCCCTTTTGCTTAACTGTTTCCTGATCATTATTTTTTAAGCTGCTCAGAGGGAAGAAGAGCACATCCCTTTCCCCCTGGAGAGTGGCTCTGAATTTTCCCCCAGACAGGGAACATGATTTTTTGTGTCCACTTCTGCTCAGTTCACTGACTACAGATCAGGAAAGCAATTAGCAGTTCAAATTATGCCAGCACCAAATTCTTTGTCTCAAAATCACGGGTTAAGAGTTGCAAAAGGACCTTAATTGTCTGGTGCTGAACCAGATGTTTTTTTCTGAAAGCATTTCCAATGCTTAGGGCTGTTTGTGGGGGGGGGAGCCTCTTGTGTTTTGAAAGCTGTGGATCCTTTTTACAGAGCTTGCAGCAGTGTACAGGCTCTGCAGCAGCATCTCTGGCCTCTCCAGCCTGTCTCACATCAGCTGGCTAGCTGCCTTGCAGGGAGCCATGCATCCATCTCAAGATGATCCTGGTCACTGTCACCCATCTCCACTGTCCTCTAACCCATGTGTAGCTCCCTGGTCACTGCACGCAGCCTCTGCCACCTACATGCACTGCAGGGAGGTGAGGAGCAAAGGGACTGCTGGCCTGCAACAGCAGCACATGGCAGCCCGGTACTGCCCATGGAAGGAGGCTGTTGCTCTCTCAGCAACAGCACCCAGCCCTGCTGGGCTGAACACGAGGTGCTGGCCTGCCCATCTCATCCACCCCATCCTTAAGGATGAATGAAGGGGTGCCTGCCCCTTTCTCTTCTTGCCTGCTCCCCAGGGCCCGTTTTGTCCCAAGCCCACACTTTGCATTGCCTTTTGATCTGAGTGACAGCCTGGTTTATTTACTCTAATGGTTCTCAGTTCTAAATGTTAATTCCTCCCTGAAGAAAATGTCTTTTCAGGATGAGTTGCCCATCAGCAGAGACATGGAGGGTGTGCTGGCATCCCTGGCCTCTGTGCAGAGCCAGGCCTTGACCCAATGGGCAAGAGCCTGGAAGGCAATGCCCAGGGAACACCTCAGTCCCTGTCACCACTGTGGCTGGGCTGTCCCAGGGATACCTCACTGCTGGGCAGATCTAGGTGGGATGGAGGCATCCCTGGCATCACAATTCATCCCTGTGCAGCCCATTTGGCACAGTGCCACCCACCACTGTCACAGCCCCCCATAATTCCAGCTGCAGTTAGAGGTTGATGGATTGTCCCGGGGCCAGGGTCTCAGTACAGCCCCCTAACAGGGATGAGGCACACACAGAGGCAGGTAGGGGCCTGCTGGGCTGCTGCCATCCAACAACAATTTCTAATCTTGATTGGAGAGGAGGGTGGTGGGCTGGCGGGGAAAGAATCAGAGATAAATGTTAGCTCATTTCTTAAGTAATTAGTTACCTCCTCATCCCCATGTTGTAATTGTGAACAAGCTGTAATGTTTAATTAGTGTGTAAATGAAACCCCAATTTCATAATGGCTGCGGTGACAGCACTAAGTGAGACAGGCACAGAAGGGGCTGCATTGTTTCAGCAGGAGATGAAGCTGTCGCCCAGCAAGCCAAGCGTCTCTGGGAGAAAATGGAAATGATAAACGAAGTGAGGCTAATTAGCAAAATCCTACAGGCCCCACTGATGGTTCTCATCAAGGGGAGGTAATGAAGCGGGCGGGCCAAGCTGAGGGGGGATTAATTGGAGCTGATTGTTGCACGTATAGGCACTGCAGAGTAGTGAATGTGGGGATGGAAACTTTCCTGCTTTTCTTCTCTTGCCTTTCCCCAGGGCCCAGCTGTGGGTAGAGCCTGTAGGGAGGACACAGGTGAGAGTCTGGTTCTGGAGCAGGCAGGACATAGAGGCAGAGGGATGTTCCCTGCCTGCAGGTGTCTGGGCAGAGGCACATGGTCACCCATCCCATGTGAAAAGCATGGTATGAAGGATCTGAAATATCAGAGAGCTGCTGCAGGGCAGGTTTATAGCACAAGGAGGATTATAGCTCTTCATTAGCTCCCTTCAAGTCCCTCCTCCTGTGCTGACTGTATTTTGAGTGTAGACATTTGGAGAGTAAATAAAGCACCTCTGCATGATGGGTGCTAGGGAAGGGAAGAGTCCTCCCTGCTCCCCCTCTGGGTGAGGGTTTCTGCAGATACCTGTGGCAGCACAGTGTGGCAACTGAGCCAGAGCTTGCTGTGGTGGGGAAACCTGGGGCATCGTGGAGCTGAACTTTATCCTTTCAAGCTGTGTGAGAAATGCCCTTTCTGCAGCTTTTGGCACACAACTCTGATCACATTGCATTACTTAGTGACATTTCAGGGAGCGCATGGAGCCCCGCTGCCAGTGGGCTCGGTCCCAAATGTCCCATCCCTGCTGCGGATGGGGTTCGGCTGCCTGTGGGCCAGGCTGCCCCACAACCTGCTCTTTACCTGCTGCCAACTCAATATCAGAAGTGAGAAAAAGCCTTGCCAAGCAGAAGAGAGGACAGCAATACCTCTCTGAGCATGCATGCGTTAGTCTGTCCAAGCAAGTTATTAATGGCTGCATGTGGAACCATGGGACCATGAGCAGGTCTTCTTAGTGTCTCAGCCTCCTTTTCTGACAGAAAATGAGAGAGTGAGTTGTCTGCTTGACAAGTGCCCTTACCTGGGATGTCCAGTGCCTGCTCAGAGTCATTGCATCCCTTCCTCATGGCACCTCCAAGCCCCTCACTGCCTCTCTTGCTGAGTAATGAGAGATTTCCCTGGGCCTCCGAGGGCTCTAAAGAGGGGCTGAGCAATATTATTTATTCAGTTGTTTACAGAAGCGTTTGATCGGGAATAGTTCTTCACTGCCAGCCTGTTGTGTATTATTCATTGCAATAATCTCTGCAGATTGTGATAAACTGTAACTGCGGTGGGGCAGCGCGTAGCTGGGCTGTGCTGCCACCGCCGCCTGCTCCGGCCTCTAAAATATCGGCAGCTGCAATCATAAATCTCAATTTACAAGTGGGACTATTGCACGGGGAGTTATAGTTATACTAATGATTACTTCTCTGTCTTATTTTTCATGTTGCAACAGAGTAATAAATTTTTAAGAACAGCCTGGGCAAAGCATCAGCAAAGGCTGTGCATCCTGTTGCCACGCTGTCAACAGAGAGGGGCATTCCTGTTCTCCAGTGGGCATCTTGGAGGTGGCTTAAAGAGGCACCTTGTGTCCTCACACTGGGAAAGATGCTGTAGAAACTCCCTGTGGGCATGGTGGGGCAGCGAACCTGGAGTGTGACATTGGGGTCAACTCTAATTCTTGCTGTACCAGAGAAGAGAGCTCAGCTCCCTGCATCGTTTTCCCTCCTGGGAATGGGGACTGAGCCCTGCCCTTGTCACTGACCTAGTCTTTCTCAGTTAGGCTTAGAGAGCCTGAAATCCTGAGATTGATGGGGCCAAGAGATGGGGATCTGATAATCAGGAGTGGAGCTGGCATTGGAAGGGTGTGTGTTGTTCCTGTAGTTCAGCACCTTCCCAGCACTGGGGCTTTCCCAGATACAGAGAGTTGGAAGCTGCCTTTCTGCAGACAGTGTGCCCATAGTACGGAAATGAGGTAATGGCTTGGATGGTCCCACCTGAAGCAAAGCCCCCCTTCTTGGAGGACAGCAAGGGTCAGAAGGAAAGACTTCGAGTTAGAGGAACTCAGACCCTGCTCCCATCCCTGTCTGGGAGCAGTGACTCAGGAACACCCAGTGCCATCCCTCCTGGAGGAATCACCATGGGGGCACCCCCCAGAGACCAAAGTCTCTTGCCCAGAAGGCAGCAGTTGGACACGGGGTTCAGCGAGCATTTCCCAAGTGTTTATCACAGCTCCGAGGTCTGTGATGTGAGGCCTCTGATGGATGCCTCTATTCACAGACTTGACATTATGATGTACTGGGAGCCTAGAGACATATAGATTTTCAAAGTGGCCACTTTGAGCATAATTATAAATATCCAGCCTCTTTACATAGTGAATTGTTGCCAGGAAAGGAAGGACCCCAGGAGTGCTGAAATTTGGCATCCAGAATTTCTTGAGAAAGGAGCTTTGGCAAAGGTTTTCACCCATTTTGGGGCCAGGAAGGCGTGGGTGTTAAGGGATGATGCTTTTCCCATCCTGAACCTCCCTGACAGGTCCTCCCCCATTCCTCATGGTGCTGGCAGTGTTTCTGTGAGGGACATCTCCAAGGCACTGTCTTGGACCCTCACCTCCCCTGCTTGTCTGCACCAGCACACTGTAATATGATTTTAACTGCTTCCGAGTGGCTGGCTCCCCTTCCAGATCACGGCACAGAGCACCAGGGGCATAATGGAGCTGGGAGCAGGTGCTCCTGGTCTCTGTGCCTGATCCATGGCTCCAGAGGCACAGCATAGGACAGATCTTCCCTTAGTCATGGCTGGCTCATCTCCTAACACCTGTCTGTGGAGCATCCCAGCCCTCAGAGGTCTGGGGCTTGGCAGAGAGGGATCAGTTTTCACGTGAGCAGAAGATCCCTCCAATGGGATGGGTGCTGGATGCAAAACCAGCAGCTGAGACCTGGGCATAGTCAGGAGCCCTCCCACATGCCCTCCTTGGATTCACCGGCTCCTAGAAAAAAGGCAGCTGTCCTTTCCAGGAAACCATCTGGAAGTCCCCTTATGCTTTTCTCTTGCCATTTGGATGGTATCAGAGCATCACCACTTCAATTTCTGTGCTGGAGCTGGGGTGAATGTGCCCTGGGGAAGGTCTCTGCAGGCAGCTCTGTGTCCATCCTTGTGCATGAGTGTCCAGGCTCAAACAGACACTGGCTATCACCTTCCTCACCCTGGGACTGGGGCATGCTGGAATATTGCAGGGGAAAATGAAGAGAATGTTTGAGGATTTGTTTCTGTTTGTGAGCAGGGTCTGGAGGAGAGAAGGTTAAAGAAGAAAATTGGAGCTGAATTTAAATCAATGGCAGGTAGAGATTAGAGCAGTTGCCCAATTAACTGCAGCAGGCCAGGTGGAGGCTAAGGGAGGACTCCAGCTCCCCAGGTTAGGACCCCTGACTGGAGCCCAGTTCTGGTCCATGGAGATGTGAATGCCCAGACAAAAAAGGGAGCATGTCCAGGGACTTGGGATGGGGGCTTTGTGCCAAGGACTTGCTGGTGGGCAAGAGCTGGAGTAGCTGGAGGCTCTGGATGGTAGCAGGAGACCTTGGTGGTTTGGTGTTGGATTGAATCCCACTCCATCCTTCCTTCTCTGCACATCTTGCCAAGCTCAATCTGCCTCTCCATACACATCACAGCTCTTTGTCCTTGTTTCCTTGTCCCAGTCCCTTCCCCCATATCCTGGTATCATCTCAGCTGCTCCCTCCACCAGCCCCACTAACTCCACGTCACTGTTTCCTCCTGCTTGTCTGTCCCTTGACTCCAGCTCTTGGTGCAAGTGTTTCAATGAAGCAGTTTCCTCCTTTGCACTTCCTGGGGAAGTCATCAAGCACCCGGAGGGCTGGGTCCCCACTTCCCACGCAGGTGTCTAGAGTGGGTGCCAGGAGGGTTGCAGCAGCTGGGAGCAGGGGGCTGGCACTGGGATGGGTGTCAGTGCACGTGCAGCTGCCTAGGGCCACACACAGCTGTCTTTGCCCAGAGTTGGCTTGATTCTGATGGGAAATCCAAAACATTCCAGGTTCCCAAAATCACCTTCCCAACAGACGTCAAGGCTTTGTTCTGAAACATCAGGGCACATACGAAAAAACCTTGCACTGGCAAGTAACTGGAATTTAGGGGAAATAGTGACATTCTTGTCATTCTTAGTTGATGGCAATGCATTAATGGTTCAGGCTGGAATTTCCTGGGAAAATAATTCAGTCTGAGTCAAACATCTAGCATGGAATGTCTCAGCTGAATCACTAAACTTTGGGGAAAATCGGGGTAGTCACATAAGAGCAAGGGGAAGCCACCAGCCCTTCCTTGTTCCCAACACACATCCCCCATGTGCTCCTGGGGTCAGGGCAGCCAGGAGCACAGCTCCTGTGTCTCTAGGCCCACAGGGATCGGGCTTTGCTCTCTCCAGCAACCCTGTGCACTGCAGCATGTTGCACATCACCCAAGGAACATTAACATTGCTGGAAGATCTCAGGAAAGGTGCAATTTGAATGATCTGGCACCACAGTCATTCGGATGCTGAGTTAATTCAATCCTTGCACACAGTGCTCCTACAGATTGTTGGCTTTAAACAAACAGCGGTGACAGATTTGTTGCTGCGGAAATGTGGTCATTAAGTCGGGAGCGTGTGTTTGACCTGAAAGCGATTGAGTGATGGATGCAAGTCATTTTAAAGCTGCAGCAGCCAAAAGGATGCTCCTTTTGGAGAGCAATCTTGCATCTAAGGAGTGTAAATAATTTAAACAAACAAGTAAAGTAAGGTGAAAGCGCTGCTGTGTTGTGGCACTAAATGCAAAGCAGTGCTGCCAGTCCTGTGGTGAAGGAGAGCTCCTTTGCACAGTGCTGTCATAAAGTGGTGCAAGGTACTGGCTTTGGGGCTGTCTGTGGTGATAAATGGTACCAAGCAAGCTCCCATCACCACATAGTCACCTGTGCACTCCATAGTGCACCTGCTGCACTCTGAGTGTGAGCAGTGCAAGTGCTGTGGGATCCCCAAGGAGCAGGAATCAAAGTGGATTGGTGGAGTCATGTCCTGGAAGAGCTGGACTCGTATGTCCTGCAGTGTGGCAGTGTGCCACTCCAGCTGCTCCTCTTGCCAAGCTAAAGGAACCCAATACTCCCTTGGCTTCCAGACAAGGTCCTCCTTGTCTTGTCCAGCAAGGATGGTTTGGTGAACCAGGAGCTTGGCATGCTGCTGCTCCATGCCAGCCTTGCTCTGAGCCATCCTCTCACTACTGTTGAAGATGCTCTCGCCCACAGAGTGTGAGCAGGGAGGGAGTGTTCAATCTGCACCAGTCACATCACATGGGTCTGTGCATTCTGCCACTGGATGTGGCATCCCCACAATGAGGCTGGTAGTTACTGTGCATTAGAAGCAACCATTGCTGAAGCCTCAATATCTCAGCCATTTAATTTAATGGGTTTTTTAAATACCAAAAGCAATTAAGTTCACATTGTGAGCTAATTGCCTACAAAATTTCATTTCAAAGATGCTCAGACTGTTTGTGAGAGAATTGCTGGAAAGCAGCTGAAATATGCCACTATGTCTGTCTGTTTGTCCTCCTTTGCCTTTCCTCTTTCCCAACCACAGTTAAGCAGACTTCTCAGAAGGAAACAATCACATTCTCAGTTCTGATATTTCTGATAGTTCTTCCATGGTGTGAATTTTAGATGTCGAAGTTAAATGCCAATGATTGGTGATGATTATAGTGTTCAGCTGGTACTACAAGAGTGGAAAACAGAGGTTTGAGGTCTTGCTGATGGCAAGAGCCAGATAGCTGTTGTTGGGGTGTGAGTGGGCACACAGCTGTGTGCTGTGTACCCAGGCCAGGAGGATATGGTAGGAGCTCTGATATTAGCTTGTGTTACCACTGCCTTGTGGCCATGTGTCCGTGCTTCTGTCCCTGGAGGTGTAAAACGTGCCTGAGCAGTAAGACCCAGATCTTGCACAAGCCCTTCCGCTTTGGAAAAGTGCTCTGGCTGAGCTGTTTGCAGCATGTCCACCGTATCCCATGGCGGCTCGCCCCACGTGCCTGCCTTCCTGATTCTCCTCCTGCCTTAGCAACTCCAGCCCACGGCATTCATCCATGGCAGTCCCTGCAGGGATCAGCTTGCCTGTAGGCTGCAAGGCTTTATCGGATCGGAGAAGAGCCGGAGGTCTTTGTCAGAGATTACTTGTTCTCCTAAACAGCCATGTTACTGAATATGCAATAATCCCCCCTCAACATCCAGCTGGGGATTTTGTTTCCTTCACTGTGGGCTATCGTGTTAATGCTCTCTCCTTAAAGCACCTTTGCCAGCTGAGTCACCCACATGATGCCCATCACCTGACCAGCACAGTGGGCAGGGGCACACTCCACACCCCTGCCCACCAAGCTTCCTGCCCCCAGTGTGTTTGGCTGAGCCATGCATGGCTGCCCTCCGTTTTGGCTGTTGCCTTCTCCATACTCCCATTGCCATCCCTCCCAGCTGGTTTCTGTGGCCAGCAGTGGGGAGGTGATTTATGGAGTCCCACATGCACCCGGTGAGTCCAGCTCTCTGCGTTTCAGGGAGATCCATCGCACAGGGAGGGGAGGTCACTGCTTTGCAGGTTTGCTAACCTTGCCCGCTTATTAAAAATGGTAAAAGCCTCCCTCAGGACTCGTGAAGTATAGATCCAAAGAGCTCCATATGCTGTTCCCCTTAATGAGATGTCTGCCTGAAGAGCAATAGCAAAACACACCATCTAGTGCAGGGTCCCTATAGCTAGATGGCCTGGCTGTAAACAGAGCCGTCCATCTTAATGGGCTATCGTGTAAAAACTTCTCCCAGTCAATAAATCAAAGGGGCTCCATTTATATCATGTGCTGCCTTCGCTATTAGGCTGCCTCTGGATGGCATGTTCTGATACAGAGCTCCCTGGACCTGCCAGACGAGGCCAGAGGCTCTAATGGGCATTTAATTTAGGCTTCCCCATGCTGATACTCATGGGGAGTTCAGCATCTGGGTCTCGGCAGGGGATCCCTCGTGGTTTGGGATGGCCGTGATGTACAGGAAAGGGCACCCGTGGATCGGCACCTGGCAGGCATCACCTCCCCTGCCCTGCTGGGCAGGAGCCTCTGGAGTACAGGGAACGAGATCCTCCATGCAAAGGGGTGTGTGGGTTTGGTGAGCACCCCTACTCAGTCAGGAGCAGCAGCCACAGGCTGGTGGAGTTATTTATTTTTCATCCCCTCCCTTGTGCTGCTTGGATGCCACCGGAGGGAAGTTCCGCTTCAGCCACCATCCCAGGCAGAGATATTAGTCCTCATTACTAATTAAAGGAAGCAGGAGTAATTGACGGATGGTGGATGGCAGGGGAGCCAATGTGATGAACAGCCCCTGTCCCTGTGCCGGGGACGCATGCTGAGCGCTACCTGTTAGCTACAAATAAACAAACCTGATAAATAATAAATAGTTTGAGAAGAGTGGGCAAGCATTATTTAAATTAATAGGGATTAGAGGGAGAGGTCTGAAAGAGCATTCCTCCAGATGAGCTATCCCTGGACAGACAGGGACTCATTTGTTGGCAGACTGGAGTAAACAAGGAGAAGGGGAGGAGGATTCATCACAGCAGGGCCTCGCAGCACTTCTCGGGCTGGTAACAGCATGGCTGTACTTTTCATGGCCACCCCTGCACCAGGGCTCCCTATGTCCCTTCTGCCTCACCGGTGTCACTGTGCTGTCACGCCTCTGGTGCCAGGCTGGGGCACTGGGTGCTCTGAGGGAGCCAGGGTGCTGCGGCAGAGCAGTGGGGAGCAGATGCTGGGCTCTGGCTGCTGGCGGGGTCCCACACCACGACGGGGCACCTGCAAGTGTTCCCAGACAGCTTGATGGCCACCTGCAGCCTGGCTCCACCCAGGCACTCACTGTCAGCTACGGGTTGGTCCCAGCCAGTGAATCTGGCTGCAGAGGCGGTCTCTCCTTACTCTCCTTACCCCTTGACATTTGGATACAACCCTTCCTGCTCAGGGCAGGAGGCTGGGAGTGGTGGAGGAAGGAGGGATGCAGCAAGAGGCGGGGGAGAGAGGGGAGGACAGACGCTCTGCTCGCTATCACATCTACTCCATCTTATCACCACAGTAATTTGATGATAAAAAATAATCCGAGGCTGGAAAGGAAACATGTGTAGTGGAGTAAAGATTGAATGTAGGTGGATTGTGCCCTGGGGCGGCGGCTGGGAGATAGAAGGAAATGTCCTTCCGTTTGACATACTGCCGAATCGCAGCCGTGCCCCCGCCTGGCCTCGCCCTGCCCGGGGCATGGGCAGCCCGCTGGCCCGTGGGCCATGTGCCGGGCAGGAGGGTGCCTGTTGCGGCCCCCCTGACACCTCCTGCCCCTCTGTCTACACCTCTTGTGACCCCCAGTACCCTGTGGGGTGCTGCCCCCACGCCCCCCCACCGCACAGCTCGCTCCCAGCACACTTCTGGTTATTTTTTTCCCCCTTTGGTTATGCTTCACAACTCATTTTATCAGCTGTCAGTAGCCAAATGTCTTTTTTAAGGAGTGGGTTATAGCCACTAATGTACTGAATGCTATTGCACTGGCTGCAGTTAGTGTTCCACGGCTAAATTACTATAATTAATGTTCCACTAGAACTGTCTGTAACAGGCGGCTGCGGGAGCCCCGGGTCTGGGCTTTCACAGCCACTGAATTATCTCTCCTCCCCGGAGAAAGCGCCTCTCACAAAGGGGAGAGACGAGGTCAGCACTGGGACAGGCAGGCACTAGCCGAGCCAAACTCCAGCAGATGAGTGCCCCGGGAGCTGTTTCTGGGGTGTAGACTCCCTGTGTCCCCCATCTCAGCTGCTGTGCCCCGTGGGACTGCGGCTGGGTGTGCGGTGAGCTGCGGTGGAATTCCTGCTGGGATTGTCACGGCACTGCCGCATCGCCAGGGCTGCGCTCATCGCCCTCGGCGATTGCGTTATAAAGATGGAACACAGTGCCTAGAGAAACGCTTCCAAAACTCGCCAAGGGCAGTCAGCAGAGATGTTTCCCTGTGCCAAGCATGGTACTTCAGCCCACACTCCACACCAGGTCTGCACCCAAAACCATCCCTGCCCTCCCTGCTCCCCCCTCACCTCTTAGTGAGGCCGGATGTACAGGGGAAAAAAATGTGCTCGGCGGGCACATGCACCCCTTGTTTCACTAAATGCATTGTTCAATACCTGCAACAAACAGATTAGCCGAGGCTTTATCAGGGACAAGAGAAGGGAGAGCAGTGTGATAATGGTTTTCAGCAAATCCTCGGGCTGTCACAGATTAGAGCCGCGGCAGGAGCATTATCAGACCTTTCCTCCTCTCCCCATCACCTCCCCCTTTGTCTCTTCTCACCATCGGATTTCTCCAGCCAATCTATCCCTGAGAGAGCCGGGCAGATACAAGAAGAAGTCGGTTTCCATCTGATCTGCAATTGGTTTTTCTCGGCAGCCGATCCGTGTCGCAGCATTGATCCGTGGGCCCCCCAGCGCTTGTCACCTTGCGTGTCTGGAGAGGAAGGTGGCCGAAGGAAGGGGGGCTGGGGTGGGGATGCTTTAAACTTGCTGTGTACCATCGATCTGCAGGTGGGAGCATGGCGAGGGCAGCCCTGCCAGGCAGGAGGGCACGAGCCACCTGCCCTCATCAGAGGAGTTTAAATGGCTGTGACCTTCTTATTAAAGGAGAGGAATGTCTTTGGAAGGCCAGCAGAAGGAGGGGGCCAAGCCCCAGGCCCTGGGCCAGGTGGTCAGGAGCTGCCCAGCCCTCACCATCTCACCAAGGGACAGCTCGATGAGACTGGCACTAGGGTGCTGGGACCCTCCTGGGCACTCTCCTCTCCCAGAGGCATCACCCACTCCACCCACATTCCCATTTCCGTTCCACACCTCTCTGTTGCCACACTGCAGTGTTGGCCAGGCATGAGTGGGGACCCCTGTCTTGGCTCTGCATCTTGCCTGAGCCTGTGGGAGAGAAGCTGCCAGGTGGGAGCTGTTGGGTTAACCCCAGTGGGTGGGCAGCTTTCTCATGAGACCTGAAGCTGCAGAAAGTTGTTTTTTCATTCTAAATGTGGGACACAAGGCTGTCTTTTGTCCCAATGACTGCAGCCAGGGCCTGCAGGTCCCATCAGATAGGGGTTTGTTGAAATACCTGGATGCTCAGGAGCCATGGCCCAATGGGCAGGGCAGCAATGCTGTACCAGGCAGGACCCAGTATCTTTGCACTCAAGCTGGGCCGTCCCATCTATGCCACTTGCCACCCCCTTATCCCCTTCTGCCAGGTTCCTCCTAGGGTAGAGCTGTGGCAGCTCTGCCTCGTCTCGCCTTCTCTGGCTGACCCAAGGGAGGGTATGCAGGTAGGTGGGAGGGCAAGAGGGGATATAACAAGTAATGGCCCCAAGTGTGGAAACAGTGTTAATAAAGTGTATTTCACTTTTAATTTTGGCATATAATGTAATGATCTTTTTTAAGGCCCTATCATATTATCTGCATGACTAGATTATTGAGTCTTCATCATCTCCAGATAAATTTATGACCGGGATGATGCTTGGAATTTATTATCAGTCAATAGAGCTCAATACTGTAACAAGGCGTGTAATAAGATATACATATTTAATGATCCGGAGTAAAACAGCCCCGCTAATGGGCAAGATGAGACGGAGGCTGGAGCGTTAATTTCCATCCCCTGCCCCTTTCCACAGGAGCCTGCACCATTCAGATGGGATGCAGCCCCAGGGTCCCGTGTGTTGCCTGAGGTTGGGAGCAGGGACCAGCTCAGGGGGATAGAGAGGAGCACAGCCCTCATGCTGCTGCGGCTGTGAGCACGTGCCTGCTGCATGTGTGAGCTCGTGGGAAGGCACTTGTGCCGCCCATCCCTGCAGAGATGTGCAGGTCTGTCTCACACAGCACACGGCTCTCTTACCTGGCTTTGCAGGTCTGGCTGACATCCCCATCTGCACCAGGTAAGGACTGTCATGCATCTGCTTTGCAGGTGGCTCTCTCCAGCCCAGCAGTCGGAGCAAGCCTTGCACAGAGCTGCTGCTCCAACAGCTGCTGAGATGGCTGGAAAAGCCTCAGAGTGCTTTCTGTGTTCCAGGGGAAAGCCTGAAATCCTGCCTCTGGGATAGTGCAGGACTCTCTGGCTCAACAGGGGGAGCAGAGCTGGGGCAGACAGGTGCACTCTGTTCACACCACATGAGGACATCTCTGACCCAGCAAAGCCCTTGGTGGGGGACCCATGCGGCCTTAGAGAGTCCCCCATGCTCCTGCTCACCTGGCTGTGTCCCTGACAGGAGACCAGACAGCACCAGAACAGTCACAGCGCAGGGAAGTAGCAGGTCTGTGTGCCCAAGCACCCTGGCCTTGTGTGCAGCTGTCCACAGACTGTCATGTTGAACAGAGGCCCATCTCCTTTGCCAGGTTATATTTTGAGCTGCCAGCGCTGATTTTTCCAGCCTTTTGGGATGTTATTAAATTACTTTCCGAGGTCTTTTAATAAGCACTTTTGATACCTTTGAAGCGTGCAGCTTTGTGGGAAGATTACAGTCCCGCATCCATCTCGCTGGGAGAGAAACAATGGCAGCAGGGCTGGTGTTTGATCTCTCCTCCAGAAGGCGAGAGAGGGTTTGGGTTAGACAAAGAGGTGAGCTGCTGATTTAGAGCTAATGTTTAAAAATAGGTAGGTCTCCCTCCAAGATAGAGAGACCTGCCCTCCTCTGTGTAATCGCCTGCCTCTGCCTCACTGGACTTGCAGAAGCACAGCTCGCTTTATTTGAAGGCGTCGAGTGCAGCATCGCAGTTTGATTCTTGGTCCTTTTAAAGCAGTAACTAGGCCATCTGACCAAGCTTTAAAGAGCAGGAGAACTTTCCATTAGGACTTGCGACACACTCTTGGCAGCACTGGAATTGCATTCATGCCTTTTATTTCCTTTCTCTGACATCTCATGTCACTGAGGCAGGAGAAACTCAGCTTTATAAACTCACTCATCTCTACCTTGAAATTTCTCCCTAATTATGGTCCCAATCCCAGTGGTGGGACTGGGTGTCAGGAGCTCGATGAGGAGCAGAGCTAACAGCAGTGGTGGAGGTCAAACCAAATTGCTCCCTGCAGCCTGGGGACCACCTGGCCCCAGCAGCATCCGTCAGGGGCAGGGAGACATCTCCCATGTCTGTGCCCACAACTCCCACACAGGAGATGCAGAGCCACCATGCCTGCCATGCCAAACATCTGTGTGTCTGGCCCCCGTGCTGCCTCTGGCAGGGGACCATCGGATGAGTTACAGCACCACAAGCACCTGGCTCCGGCCAGGCATGCCTTCACTGCAGGGAGAAAAGGTGTCAAGGGAGTCGAATTCCCTTTATCTGTGGATAACTACTGCTGCCTTTAACAGCCTGGAATAAACTAGCCATAAATATCACGATCATAAGTGCTTAGATATGGCAACCTTACACTGAACAGAGGTTTTAACCTTCCCTGCGGAGGATATCCAGCTCTACATCGCTGACTGTTTCCATTCAGCTGCACGGCCAAAGACAAGCTCTTGATGAGCTGCTCAGTGCAGCTGCACCAGCCACTGGCCACCGCTCAGCCCAGTCTAACCCCAGTCCTTACCCAGTTTTGGGGTAGGACCTCCCTCCTGCTTTCAGGGCCTGACAAGAGTCCTGCTGCCCTCTCCCCCACTGCCACCATTCTTTCTTCCTCTAAGGAATCACCAGCATTGGAGCCTGCAGTTTACTGGGCTCCTGTGGGGATCCACCTTCCATTCTCATTCCCACCCACAAGGAGGGTCCGGAGCAATCAACTTCTGCAGCAACTCATCACCATCACCTTGTCCCTGAGCCAGGCCAGGGGTCCCGTATCAGCAAGAGGACAGTTTGCATCCTCCCTGCACCTTGCCAGTGCCCTGCCGTGACTTTATTTTGCATGGCGACTTTGAGGGGAGCTGTAAAACACTCAGACAAGTTAAATAATACACGACAGTGTACGGTATAAATTACAGGAAGCCAGCAGTGGAGCGACATTGTATGCTGAATAAATTAAAGGCTGCGTGACTTACAGGCGAGATTGATCTGCCGAGCATTTTGTTTAGTGACGTGCTTGTCATAAGGGAGAGCTAATTACAGGCGCAGAGGCGCGCGGCTCCGGCGCTGGGGAGCACAGAGCAAACTGGGCTCACGAATGTCAGCGGGGTCCCTGCACTTCCAGGATTTGCTGTTTCTGAGGCCAGCTAAGTGCCAGGCCCTGCTGTTTTCCCAGGGCCATCCAGCACTGACAAAGCCCAGGAAAAGGACTGTGCGGCCACAGGGAGCTGCCAGGGTCTGGAAGTGGATGTGCTGGTGTGGGGGACAGCTAGTGGCTCTGGGGTCTGCCCTGAGCAAGGGCTGGTGTTGGGGCTGCCTCAGCAGCCTAAAGGAAATGGAGGTATCCAATCCTGAGCCCATTCTTAATGGAGCAGAGCCATGCAGGAGTGCATCCTTTGCTCCCGTGGCATTTTTGAGCTCACAAGGTGACACAGGAATTTCACTGCTCTGGGGTACCCAGGGCTGGCTGAGCAGCAAAGCTGAGAGCTGTGGGGGCTGATCTGCGGGCTGAAGGCAAGGCACAAGTACAACTCAAAAATTAAGTAGAGATCCTGTAATAGCAGGATGCTGCCATGAGCCACCAAGGGAGGGGGCAGTCTTCTTCAGGACACAGTTTGGACTGGATAATTTTAGGGAAGATGTGCTTTACCCACAGGGATGTGGGAGACTGGTGAAAGGCTTGGATTCAGCTGGATGACTTTAACCCCCAAACTTGGGGCTGAGTTTGGAGGCTTGTCCTGCTGGGCTCCAGAGCAGAGATGGCTCCTGTGACGGGAGCTCTGTGCCCGCTGCCTGCACACCTGAGCGATGCCGTGCAGGCTGTGTGCAGCCCTCGAGGTCACGGCAGAGGCAGTGCCATGGGGCCGGTGGATCGGGGACCTCCCTGATCAGGGGACCTGACCACAGGGGCGCCGCTGGCTGGAGGCCGTGTTCCGGAGCCGGCCGGCCTTCGGGATGTGCTCCCCTCCGGCTGGGCCGGCTCGGCGGTTGTCTGTCACTCGGTGGGATTATGAGTAGTGAGTGTAATGCATCGGCGTATGAATAGGGTTGTCTGGCTGATGGTGATGTATCGTTTTTCATTACTGCCTCTCAAGCCCTCCCTGCTCCACGTGTGGAAATTCTATTTATTCCCTAATTTGTAAAAATTCCCTCCTTATCTGATACCAATCAGGGAGGGGTAATTGGCTCTCCAGGGCTAGCGGCTGGGGTCCTGATGAAGAGATATGTGTGTCTGCTCTGGCTGTCCAGGCACCCTGCCCTGCTGCACCAGCGACACGGGCCACAATTAATAATGATTTGCAAATGGCAGACAAGCAATAACGCAGAAAGATGTCCAGCCAGCCTCCTGCCCGCCCCTTAATTTCCTTCTGTAATATAAATGGCACAGGAACGAAAATCCAGCGCTATAAATTCTGAAATTAGTTATTCACTGTAATAAATGGTTCCCTTTTTGGTGCACGGTCNTACTTCATTTGAGTCCTAATATGCAAATGCTGTAATTTAACGGGATGGTGAAGTTGATTTTCATGTTAACTTAATTACTTTGATTTATGAAGGGCTGGGACGTAGACACGGCTCCATCCTTACCCACCTCCCACCCTCACCCCTCTGCAGTCCTGCTGACCCACTGCCTTTCTTCCCTTTTCTTCCCTTGGCTCAGCCCTCTTTTCCTCTTCTTCCCAAGTTTAGTGTTTTATTAGCTGCCTTTAAGTGGACATAAGTCCTCGCGACAATTGCATGATGCGGAGGACAAATTCCCCGTCCTGCCTTGTTTAATCGTGCCTGGATAATGGATGTATAATTGACTCATTTGAATGCTTTTGCCTACAGGAGTGCAGAGCATTAAATGTTTGATTGCCTTAATTTCCAAACAGATCATTATCCCCTTCTTACCCGCTCTTAATAAACACTTTATGAGGATTTTTTTGTAAAGGAAAAAAATCTCCACTCCTCGTACTTCTCTGAAGTGATAAACTCTAATTAAGTCTAATATTTAAAAATATGGTAATGGTGACTTGTTTGAATAAGTGGCCTGCATTTCCATAATTTCATTATTACGTAAAACACGCTAATTATTTGAAGTGTGCTTATTACTAAAAGAGAAATCTCCTTCTAATAAAGATGAAATTGGCTTTTTTCCCTGTATTGCTGTGCACGCCGCTCCCCTTCTCTCCCGGACGGTGAGTGGCTACAGCCAGGAGCAGGGTGATGGCAGCATTCGCTTTGTTTGCTCAGGGAAGGCTGCCAGCCAGGGGATGCTGGATGTGCAGGGACAGGCACAGAGGCTGAAGGACAAGTTGAGGTCTCCGTGCGTATCCTGTGTCACCCCTGGCCCCAGCAACATTGGGGCCCTTTGGGTTCATGGGCTCCAGGAGTTGTTGGAAACGTTGCAAGACAGCTCAGCCTCTGCTGCCCATTCCCTCCAGCAAGGATGCCCCAGTTGTCATGGTTTCCCCATATGGCATCACCTGTGTCAGGCTATCGAGCAGCCTGTGGGGCTGGAAGGTGTCTCAGCAGCCAGGTGTCTTGCAGTGCAGAGGCCCCAGCCACCCAGCTCTGCCCTGGGAGGGGGCCAGCATGGTTGGTGCATGATGGGGAGAGTGGTTCCCAGTGCAGAGGACAGGAGGAAGCATCCTGTCCTCCCATGGGGTGACAGTGGCCAGCCTGGGTGGGAGAAAGAAAGTGCCCAAGGCAGCAGGTTGACAGTCAAGACTGGTCCCCTTTTGCTGCTCTTCCTGCTGACCTGGGAACTGCCAGAGATGGGCCCTCCCTGCTCCAATGTCCCTGCTGGAGTAAACTGGATTTGGAGGTCTTGCTGACCCCAGTGTGCAGGGAGTGGGACAGGCATCCTGTCCCCCTGGGACAGACATAGCAACAGGTTGAGGGAGGATGAGTATGAATTGTGTCCAGCCCCTCTTCAGAGCCTGTGCGGGACAGACAGGGAGGCACTGGGATGAAGTCAATATAAAACTAATTTTCTTTTCTTCATGAAGAAATGAGGTGTGTGGCAGTAACGTAATTGCAGATAATGAGGTAAGTTATTCTTAATATTCTGCACGTCGCTGTCAGCTCCACCTAATATACCTGCCGGCTGTGCGGGGCACACAGAGCCCCTTGCCCCGTGCGCAGGATTATGAGGCCATTAATTCGGGAGCAGCTCGGCAGGATCATCCCTGGCGTCCCTGTGGATCCCTGGGAGCTGGGAGCACTTGGTTCTGACACGTCCTTGTCGCCACTACGGCAGGCATCCTGATGTCCCCACATTGCCCAGCATGTCATGGTGGGGATAGATTCAGATCAGACACAAACTCCCCTGCTGGCTCCCAGTGTGAACAGGGTGAATGACACAAGAGCCTGGCTCTGTGTGCTGGGAAGATGCTGTCACTCCCTGTCCTGACAGTGACATTCCTGCTCACAGGGTGCAGCACAGCCTGCTGTGGGGACACAGCACCCAGTGCTCCCATTCATGATTGCTGGGGACGCCAGCAGCAGTGACAGAATGTGTGAGGTCCGTACGGCTCCTGCTGCTCACAAGGCCACCTGCAGTCACCCGGGGACAACAGTGGAGAGGCTCCGGGTGATGGTGGCCGAACGGCCCTGTTTCCGCTTTGCAGGGAGCTGTTATACAAAGGCAGCACTGATATTATTCATTAACAGTAATCTGCCATTAGAACATTGACAAATGGCCCCTCGGTGCCTGAGCATCAGTTCTGGTACAGCCCATAAAGCATGGGGACAGTTTAAATATGGACCTGCTCAGCTCAGGCCGGGGGTGATCCGTCTTCCCGGCCATAGCACAGTTGCAGCGGGGTTGCCTCCAAATGAGCACGTTTGGGGGGGCCCTGCAGTCCCTGACCACCCACAGCCCACCAGGGTGGCTGCTGGGGTGGAAAAGCTCCCTCCTTGCTCCAGGAGCGTCTCAGCCCAGTGCATGGCGGTTGCAGCAGTGCTCGGCTCCCTGAGCCCCCGTGGTGGAGGTGTCTGGGTGGTTTGGTCCTGTGGGAAGGTGGGAGAGGTGGAAGAAACGCTGGTGGGGCTGCACACATAGGGATGCAGCCTCTACCCTTCTCCCCAGTGCCTGGGATGGGAGTGGAGGTGATGCTCTTTTGGAGTGAGCATTGCTGCTCCTGGCAGCCCGATCCAGCAGCACAGACTCCTGCTGATGGAATCCTTGAACTCATGCTGGGTTTGCAGCGGTGCTGCTATGCAGTGCCTGGCAGGAGAGCACACACCAGGCAGTCAGGCCAGTGCCATGGACCGGGAGCTTTCTGCCTCTGTCTCAGAAGAGGAGTGCAATGGGAATGTGCCCCTCCCGGGACAAGGCAGCCGGTGATGCTGAATGGCCACAACTCCAGCCTAAACAGGGAGAGTGTCCTACTGCCCCCTCAGTGTGCACGTGTCTCTGTCCTTGGCTGTCACCACAGCAAGAGCTTGGCAGGATGTGGAGAGGACTGAAATGAGGGTGTCGAGGCAGTGTGGTGTCACAGTGGGTCATGCTGAAACACACGGGGCATGAGGGTTAAAACCTGGTGGACTTAGCCAGCCAGGGCAAGTGGAGGCTGGGGTGTCACATTACCCTGCAGTACACTGGCAGCTGGACCAAGGGAGAGTCCCAGAGGTAGCCAGGCCCGGAACCCAGCATCTCAGGGCAAGCTCAAACCCAGCCATCCTGGGCCACTGCACGGGGACATGGGGCAATGGTTGGAACCAGCACAGCAAGGTGAGGGGCAGGGAGGCAGGGCAGAGCCAATGCACTGTTTGCAGGAGGCAGGATAACCCCAGGCTGACCCCTTTCACACACACCGCACAACACCCCTAAATCAATTGCATCTTATTATTACAATATCAATATACAATATTCCTACAATAACACCATTGATTTTCTACTCAGAGGCTGCACCTAAGTCTGTTTTAAAGAGGAGGGAGTTAATAGTGCCCTCATTAAAAATCTATAGATTACCCCCCACCCCAAAAAAAAGAAAAAGCAGTTTATATTCATTAGGGCTATTGAATATAAAGTAATATGTTTGTGTAGGACATTGGAGTAATGTGATAATCCGTCCGCATATCAGGGAGAAATCCACTTAGCAACCCTGTCAGCTTGACAAGAAAAATGTGCCCATAAAGTCGGGAATACATTGAGGGAGTGAGCAGGAGGAGAGGGGGGCGCGCGTGCGTGTGCGCGCCTTTGCAGAGCTGTGCTGGCCATCAGCGTGGGACCACCTTCACCCCATCACCCTGCTCAGCCTTGGGACACAGGTGGGCCCCCCTCAGGCCCCTGGAGGTGTCTGGGACTGGGACACACCAGGTGTGCCGTGATGGGGATCAAGCTAGGGGGCTCTGCAATCTGCCAGCCTCCCTGGCCCCACATAGAGTCACCAGATGCGACAGGGACAGGTTGGTGGGTGCCAGCCTGGGTGCTGGGGTGGCACTGCCACAGCCATGTGCCCCCCAAGGAGAGCTGGGCTGGGTGGGGGCCATAGGGTGGGCAGGGCCACCTGTGCCCTCCTGCCAGCCTCAGACTCTGCTTTTCCCCCGCCCGTGGTCACCTTTGCGATGGATTAAGCACTGAAAAGCAGCAGAGCAATCCCGGTCGCGCTCTCTTAGGCTGTCAATTGCCATTTTTGTAATAGAAATTCCTTTCACAAGGTAACGACGGCCAGATTTAGAGGATTTCATATTGCTAATAATTCCCCAAACAGCCATCTGACTGTGTTGTTTTAAAAGCCGCTTAGTTTTTTGCTTTGGAGTTTATGAAAATCTCCCACTCTAATATCCCGAGAGCCAGCCTATAATTGTGTTATTAAATCAATCGGAGCGGATTACATTGTAAAATCAATAGATGGCTGTAATTGCATATTAGAAAGTTGTTCTGCTGTTGTTGATTTTTTTTTACATGGATAATTATAATAAGCGTGTTTACCTTAGCGCTGATTTGGAATGAGTCTCACTAAATGACATATGAGGAGCTTGGCACACTCGCTGCCAGGGGCTGTGGCATCGTTTGGGACAGCAAGGACAGCACTGGCAGCATGGGCATGTGGGTGGCATTGACCCAACAGGGCCCCACCGGTTTTGCAGGGTGGCAGCCCAGAGTTCAGGGTGTCTCTCAGTGCTGGCACCAGGCAACAGAGCACACTGGGGTTTTGGGGAGGCAGGGGAAGGGGTGCAGGAAGTAGACAGCAGTCCCAGAGGGTGTCCCCAGGGACCAGCTTGGGGGTCCCAGGAGGTGCCATGGGGCCTCGCTGCCTGTCTGGCAGCTGCCCAGGTCTCTGTGCAGTTCCCCCTCAGCAATGTAGACCAATAGTCAAGCCCCAGTGCCCACTCCAGCTTGGGGCAATGCTGCAGGCTGGGAGGTTGGAGTGGGATGCCTGAGGCTGTGCTTCCACATCCAAACTGCTCACTTGCCACCCACCTGCCACAGCTCCAAGATTTGCTTTGCTGTTACTTTCTGGGGGGGAACAGGCCAGGGCTGGCTGGCTAGGGGTACTTTGGCCACAGACAGTTGCTCTCCTCTTACCTCGGTTTCCCCAGCTTTTAAGCCACTCTTACCCTGTTAGAACCCACTGGCATCTGGCTCCAAGGGCTGAGGACTTTCCAAGGGGCTCAGTTGTCTGGGGGATGAGATGGAGCAGGCAATCCTAAGGATCACTTGAGTGGGAACAAGTGACAGGAGCAGGAGCTGGCACTGTGGCTTTGCTGGGCAGGACACCTGTCACCTCCAGGGCCTTATGCAGCCATCAGTGTCACCTTGGGCAGCAGAGAGGACAAAGGCACAGAGAGATGGGCTCACCTCTGCCCCCATGCCAGCCAGTGGGCTGGGGACCCCCCTCCTTTGTTGGGCTGTCCTCATGTCCAGCTGCTGTCCCCTGTCTGGCACACAAGTGACTGGAAAGGATGCCATGAGGGTGGCTCAGGGGACACTCCAGAGGCACGTGGCACTGATGGGGACGTTACCTCTTTCACTGCCAACCATCAGCCAGGAGGGTCTCCAGCAGCTCATGGCAGCCCCTCGGGGAGCTGCGCATGGGGAAAGTCCTGAACCTCCAACAGACGCTGGGGGACAGGCGATGGCTTTGCCAGCAGGTCACTGGGCAGAGCGGGGCTGGGCAGCACTGCTGGTCTGGCAGAGAGCATCTGGGTGGCCGGGCAGCCCCGTCCCTGCAGGCCAATGCCTGGCAGCAGGACAGCGCTGCCCGGCTGCAGGGGGCCCTCAATCCGGCACGCGGCACTGTCAGCAGGCAGCCTGCTGTCTCCTAGACAGTGAAATATGGCCACAATTAGCCCGGATACAGTTCAATTATGATAAACAGCGTTTGCACCCTTTAAGCTGTGATTAAAAGGCCTCCTCCCGTTGATAGAGAGACCTAATTTCACATTATTATCGCTGTAGCTTGATTATAAAGCACTCCCTGGATTTACAGTTGGGAGATGGATGTGGAGGCTTCTTTATCATTTACACATCAGTAATGATGCAGCCTTCCCTCCACCACAACATCCATCCAGCAGCAGTGGGGAGAGGGGGGCCTTGCCTGCACCCCCCTCCCGGGGCACCCTCTCCCCATGTCAGCCGGGCCCCGCTGCCACACGCAAGTGGGCAAAGTCACCCTTACGGTAACAGCTTGATAAATGGGCGGGCGGTAATGAAATGGAGACATCAAGGCGTGGGGCGAGGAAGAAAGAGTGGTAATCGGAACGAGTGGAGCTGTCCCGAAACGGAGGGGAGCGGGAAGAAGGATCGCCTCTGCGCCGTGTGCTGTCAAGGGAGAAATTACACATTTACTCTTGCTTTTTCTTAAGGAGACGGCCCTCATAGATCAAAACATGGATTTACAAGCCAATTTTCAACATGAAATATAGACACTAGGAATCAATTTAAGCCCAGCTTCTATTTTAGCAAACGGTGCCTGAGTTTAGTCCCAGGTAAATAACACCAGAGCCCTCCCCCTTCCCATCTTGCTGCTCTGCCATGGCCCACCAGAAGTGGCTGTGGCTTGCCACCCCAGACACCTGCCACTTGTCAGCCTCTGGTCGGTGGGCATAGGGAGGCACCACGGGCTGGCTCTGGTGGGGACATGGATCCATCTCAGCACAGCACTGGGTCACACCCAGTATGGTATGTGGGTGGCCAGTGCTGGGACTGGGAATTTGGCAATCACACCACATCACAGCAAGGTCCTTGGGACAGAGTACCTGGACTGGTGAGGACATAGGCAGCATGGGATTCGGAGTTTGCTCCAACGACTCCTGTTTGGATCATGCCTCTAACCCAGTATCTCTGTGCTTTCTCCTTAGATGACTGCAAGAACATTGCCAACATCATGAAGACACTGGCCCATAGAGGCTTTATCTTCAAGCAGACCTCTAAACCCTTTTGATCCCCAAGGCAAGCCAGGCAAGGGCTGCATGCGCCCGGCGCCGGCGAGGCGGGGAGGACGGGCTCCAGCATTTAAAAAAAAATGGCAACCGAGGCCAGAGGAACCGACACAAAAAAAATCTCAATTTCAGCTGTTAACTCCAGTAGAGGTTGTATATATGGGAAGACAAATCTGTGTAGACCTGATGTGACTCCCTCTCTGGGCTGCTCCGGACATTATGCCATGCTAGCGGACAGCCGCGTAGGGCGCTTGCACCACATTTTAGACTTGTAGTTCGTTCTTTTTCTTTGGCTCCTGATTTCCGTCCCTCCCTCCATATCCCACCCCGTCCTACCTCTCCCTCCCCGTAGCCAGAGCATCCCCCATTTCCACCCTGGCATGGGCCATACCCACCTTCCCTTCTTCTCTTCTCTGGTTTTATGTTTTCAGGCCTCGATGCCTGCTGCAGCGATGCCGGTGTGTGCCTGCACTCGGGCAGCACTCACGGAGGCTCAGCGTGTCGAGACGGCCCCTTGCCCGCCCCGCCAGCTCCCCCTGCCTCTCCCCTGAGCGCCTTTTCCCCTTTTTGAGTCAACACTAACCCCTCTCTGACTCCTGTATGTGACAAATGCAATCCGTCTCTTTATGTTCAAGGTGAAGTGCCTGTATTCTCCGCTGCAGAGCCCCTGGCAGCCCCACCGCGGGCTGCAGGGCCCCAGAGGGCTCCCTTCAGTGAGGCAGGGGCCCAGCGGACGGGCGGGAGGCAGGAGGGAGGTGACAGTGTCCGCATGGAGCCCCGTCCCGTCCCCGTTCCGTCTGCTCGTGCCTCTTGCGGGGCTGGGTGGGATGCCCAGCCCTGCCTCGTCCCCGCCGATCAATTCCAGCTCCATGGGGGACAGGCCCGCCACAGCACCGTGTCCGTGTCCGGTGGTGGAGGTGCCAGCGCGCGCTGGCCCCCAGCCCACAGGTACCTGAGCAGGGGAGCTGTAAATTGCCCCAGGCCCCTGAGCGTGCTCCCCGCCAACCTCCCTCGGTTCCTGAGCTGAGGCTCAGCCCCCTACGTGCCCATGTGCTGTGCCCCTCACAGGTCCCCGCGGACGCTCAGCAGCAGCTGGCTTGTTGCCTGAGAGAGTTGCCGAGCACATCCCCTCCGGCTGGCTGGGCTCCCGGCTGGCCAGGGCGGTTGGAGGGAGCCGTGGGGCGGGCTGAGGGCGCACGTCCTCTCAGTGTCACCCAGCCCCAGGGCCCTGCTGAATGGAGCCCTCGTCCGGGCACTGACCTGCAGGGAGGCTGCAGCCCCAGGCCCGTGCGTGCATGGCCTGGAGCGAAGCCGGTGATGGCAGCCAGAAGGGCAATACAGGCACTGAACTTGGCGGTACATGACTGCATGGTGTGTGGTGTTCCAGTTAAACCAACCGATAATGCAACCCCAGCATTTTCATTGTCTAGTTATTCCAATCCTTGCTGTAAATGTGCCACATGAATAAAGTTTGGGGGTAAAGGAGCCCGGGCTGTGCCCATGCATGTGCAAGTTTGTATGGGGGGCAGAGGCAGGAGAGTGCCACCTGGATATGTGGGACTAAGGTGCTCCCTGGGGTATGGCACATCCATGCTCCCCATAAAAGGCAAGAGTTTTGGCTGTGAAAAGGCAGTCAAGGTTCCCTGCTGCTGGAAGCACTGCCCCACTCTCCAGCATGGGCACTGTGGGTGGGAAACAGCCCCACCACCACCTCCAGTTTGCTTGTGCCCCGAGGCAGCTCTGCCCTGAGGATCCCATCAACCCATCACAGCTGGGCCTTGTCTATGGGTGCACCCCATGCAGTTTTCTGCCCAGTGCAGGGTGACAGCCACCACTACATCCCACTGGCACCTGTCACCCCACCCTGCAGCCTGGCACACCATACCCACACAGCTGCCACCGCACTTGGAGCATCTTGGCTACAGAATGGATCCAGCATGGCTCTGCCCTGGGGCACCTGCTCTGCCCTGGCCAGCGGAGACAGCACGAGTGCAACACTGTGGGGTGCAGATGTGTAGGAACCACCACTGCCTCCAGGTGGCCAGGGAACCTGCCCTGTGCCAGAGTGCTGCTGGGCGACAGGGACACAGGTATCCAGCTAGCACCGAGTGGGCAGCACCCAGAGGGCAGGGGCAGTCCAGCCCACTTGCTCCATGCAAAGGTCACAGGGGTTTTACTAGTTCCCTCAGTGCAGCCCCTGATCAGCTTTATTGACCCTTTTTTGATGGGAGTAGTCTAATTAGTTTTTTATGAAAACTAAGAACTTGGCCTTTGCCCTCTACTCCTGCAGGCGAGAATGTGACTCTGAGGACATTGTCACCGTGGATCGATGGCCAGTTACACTTGGAAGGCAGGTGTAGGGGACACGGGGCAGGCAGGTGAGCAGCAGCCCAGAGCAAGGCACACAGCCAGGGCCACCAGTGCCTACAGTGGGCAGCACATAAACCAGGCTGCAATTGTGATGCCCCAGCCCCTCCAAGACCCTGCAAAACACAAGACGCAGGGACCAGGGGCCCCTCCCACCACAGACTGAAGCTTTGGGCGGAGCAGCAGGAGGAGGAACACTACTGACAGTGCTGAGGCCTACACCAGTGTTTCCAGCAGGGGCAGCCCCTCACTCAGCCCTTGCAGGTGTTGGGGACGAAAGAGTTACTGAAGGAGTGCAGCTACACAAGGGCTGGGCACGTGGGATGCTGCAAGGAGCTCTCCAGCCTGGTATGGGCAGCACAGGAGCAGCCTGGCACAGGACACGGTAGCCTCAAAGGCAGCAGGGGCTGCAGCAACTCCAGCTGGCACCTGGTGACTGAGGCAGATGGGCTTAAGGACAGCCACCAGCCGGTCCCAATAGGGTCAGTGGCACCCAGCCTGCCTGGGACAGAGGTGAGATGGCTCCATGCACCAGAGCTAGTGGCTGCAGGGCAGCCATGGGTGCCCTAGGACAGAGCCCTGCACATCCTGGGGCAGCTCTCCAGCACCTGCTACAGTTGCCTGGAGCTTGCACTGCTCCAGAGGTCAGATAAGGTTGGGACTATGGCACAGGGCAGAGGACAGCTCCCACTTTTCTCTGGAGCACTGCAGTATTTGCCCCAGCAAGGCCCTTTCCTGTCCTGTCCCATGGCTGCAAGCAGCCAGCTGACCATAGGGGCTCCAGGACAGCCAGCATTGCCCCTGCACCTCCTCATCCTCACCCTGCACAGAGTGCTCACAGCTTCTTCGCTTTCTTGATGGAGGGGTTGGAGGCCAACTCCCTTCACTTTCTCTGCTCCAAAAGGAAGACAGGAAAGAAAAAACCAGGAACAGCAGGTGGAAGCACTTGGGTTGTGGCAAACACATCCACCCGACCCAGAGCCCACCCCAGGACTTCAGAGGCATGGCTGAAGGCAGAGCCAGGTCTTTGCATGACAGGAGGGACAGAGCTAATCCAGCAGTGACAAGGGGGTGTGGACAGCACCCTCACAGGGAATGTCACCTCCCTGACATGAACAGGGCTTTGGGATGGTGAGGAGAAAGGGGCTGAGCTCTGCAAGAACTCTGCGGCCCCAGGGGCCTGACCAAGCAAGACAGTGTGCACCAAGCCCTAAGGAGCAGGGCACTGAGAGAGGGACAGAACAGCTCTGTACTATGGGCAGCTGTGCCAGGGATGCCTGACATGGGGCAGGGCAGAGCCTGGAAATGCTCCTCTGCCATCCAGACCTGCTGTGATATGGCCCAGCAGCAGATCAGGAGGCTGACAGAAAACCAGGGCTCCTCAAAAAACCCACCCCTTTTCTGGGCAGTGCACACCAATACGCCTGAACGAGACTGGCAGGCTCTGGGGGGTTCTGCTTCACAGAGAAGGTTCAGGGCTGCACCCAGCCCTAGGAAAGCTGGGGCCGTTGTCACCAAGTGTGACATTCCCCCAGGCCCATCACTGCACTGCAGTGAGACTGTGCCAGGTGCCACATGGACCCTCTGCCCTCTGCCCACAGCCACAGCAGGGTCAGCACCAAGAGCCGGGCTCTGTGTGAGGGGTGCCCCAGGTGTGGCACAGCTACCAGGTACCCGTGTGCTGGCTGCTGCAGGGACACGAGGTGCCAGAGCCCCGGCTCCCCATGGCACAAGGCAGCACAGGCAGTGGCCACAGTGACTGCAGTCTGGTGCCTGCCGTGCCCAGCCCCGCAGCCCTCCCCTGTTCCCACAGGCCCGCAGAGCCACTGCCCCAGCCCGCAAGCGCCGGGGGACGGACAAGGCAGCAGGGACCCGCTCTGCGGAACAAGGCAGGCCTGCCCATCCCTGCTGCTGCATCTGCTCCCGGCGGCAGAGCACGTCGTGGGAGGCCCCGCTGCCTCCCCTGGCGGGAAGTGGCCCCCAGGTCCCGCCGGGCAGACGGCAAACAGAGCATGGAATTTGCACGGCTAAAAGTTAAATACAACACACACACGGATTTCGTCAGAGGCCCTGGCACCGCTGCCTTCGCGGGATCCGATTAACGGAGAAATAAAAGGGCCAGAGAACCCACACAGCAGAGTGAGCAGATGCCCTATAAAAATCAAATACAGGGTAATCAAGGGGACCGAAAGGTACATTTAAAAAAACAAAAACCCACCCTGGAAACAAAGGAGCTGGGCTTTGTAGCTTTCCTGGGAGGGCTGCAGAATTAATGGGGAAGAGCACATGTGTTTGATAATCTTTATATGGCAAAAGACCCATCTTTCAAATATGTCACAAATTCATATTAATCACCTTCCTATTGCCTTCTGTGGCACAGCTATTCCAGTTGCCTCGGGCAAAATTGGGAACTGTCTGGTTAAAAAAAATGTTTTACATTATAATTTACAAGAGCTTACAAGTCTAGTTTCTTTTAATGGAAAGAACGATTAAAAAAAAGAGAAGAATATATATACACCCTGGTATATATACACTATATATATTAAAATATATATATATAAAAGACAGATATTGTAACTCCATCTGGAAAGAGAGAATGTTTGATCTTAACAATGTAACTTCTAGCTTTCAAACAGGCTCAGAAAACAAGAAGTCAGCAGGAGTTCAGATAAAGGAAGCTTAAAAGTCAAATAATTCTGACTCTGAACCCGAGACTTCTTAGACTCAAGGTCCTTTCCTTTACCCATTAATGGGCTGACTTGTGAGCTCAGGAACAAAGTGCTGCAATGTGAGGATTTCTGAGAGTCACTCATTACAGATCACTGAGTGGAGTCTGAGTTGCGGAAATCAAAGGATCCAATCTGGAGTAACTGGCTGAACTTCTGCTTGGAACTAATTTGTTCCGAGTTCGGCTCACCTTTCACCTCCTGAAGGCCCCGAGTAAAGTCCCTACCGGGGTCAGTCTCAAACAGCACTGGGGGGATCCCAGCTCAGGTTTAATGGTCAGTGATGGGCACTGCAGCCCTTGGGAGAGGGTGGTCAGGCAGCCAGGGTAGGAAAGAAGTGGTGGACACAGCAGGGCAGGACAGCACCAGGCTTCCCGCTGCCCCATGGGCTCTGAGACAGATGTCCCTCCCAGCCTGGCTAACACACCCTGCTGACATGTCCCACATCCCCACGCTGGCCAAGCAGAGCGGTGGCAGAGAGCTGCTGACAAAAACAGTGTCTCGAAAGACCCTGTGTGCCTTTGCCCATTCATTCCAATTCCTAGAAAGGAATCCAGACATGCCAGGCAGCACTCAGGAGTCAGGACTCCTATTCCTGCTCCTGGCTTTGCCACTCACTCCCTCCAACATCTGGAGCAAGATACTTCCCTCCAGGGAAACAAATTTGGCTTCAGGGGAGCAGCTGTTTTGGAGGCTGAACTAATCCATGCTTAATCCAACACATAGAGTGCCATGGACAGGCAGTGCTAGATAGCACAAAGGGATTCTTCAACTCAGAGGAATTTGAAGGAGGGAGATTAAATGATTCTCCCAAAGGCCCTGGCAGCTCAGTGGCAAAGCACACGCTTGAACTCAGGAGTTCCAGGCTGGCGCGGCAGGTTAAACCGCTGCAGCAGGACAAGGGCAGGTGTCATGGCCAAGCACCCACAGCTGCAGGAGGTTAGGGAAGGAATGGCCACCAAAAAGCACCACTGTGCTCCAGAGCTGCTTGTTCCCACCACCAGCCACACTGCTGCCCTGCTGCCAGCGCTGTGGGGCAGGGACAAAGTACTGTGCTTCCACAGGCTGCTTCCTCAGCACCGTGTCCTGGCCCTGCTGTCCGCACCATGGCCTGGGACACCTTGGGGCCACCACTGTGCAGGGTGGGGACGCATGCATGCACCCACCAGCCATCCCCCTTCTCAGTGCTGACCAAGCCCAATAATCTTCCAGAGGCAAATTTCAGCCATGATGCTGGACAAGAAGCACCAGAGCTGCATCTGCCAGCTCCGGGCAGGGCAGGGAGGATCACCAGGACATGACCTCTACTCAGCTCAGCCTATCTTTGGAAAAGTTGGCTGTGGGCTGCAGGGTGTTGATCTCTCCCACCACCACGTAGCCCAACAACCGCAAGAAAGGTTCAAGGCAAGCACAGTACCAGGCCCTGCCTGACTCTCCAAACATGTCTGAATCAGGCAGAACATGGTACAGCAGCCCCATTCTCTTCCTCTCCAAAATACCCCTCCAGCTGGGATGTAATTTCCCCCCACCTCCCTCAAAAGGTAGCAAAAAATGGTCACAGTGTGAATGTGCTTGACCTTTTGTCTTGGACTAATCTAATTGTGTCGTCTTTGTGTAATCAGCCGGTAAAGGTCAGTGCTGTATTTAACATGGGGGCCCTTTAGGTACTGAATTTGCCTTGCAGTGAATTAACTTGATTATATTTCTTTCAAATATGTCAGAGACCAGGTCAGTTTAACCCTCTCTGTGCTGCCTGGGCCCATGCCTTTGTTTCCAATTCCAGGAGGTGGCACCGAGGAACAATGTGGTCAGAAACACACGCATGGGCTCCCTCCTCCTGCAGTCATGGCCACCAGCACCATCTCTCCCACCTTCCCAACAAGTCAGTTCTCAAGTGAGACCAGGTGTACTGTAAATCAGCCCGAGAAGTTTGCAAACCAGGACACTCCAGACCGCAGGGAGGGAGGGGTGAGATTCCAGATTGAATGCAGTAGGGAAAAAAATAATAATTCAAAAGACTCCTTTACAAACATGAACCTGTCTCAGTGGAACTCTTCCTTACGACTCAACATTGTCACAATCAAATAGGACATTACTCAAGTCCAGGTTAACGTGTCGCCTCTGCCGTTGACAGATAAGGTGTTCTCAATATCCTGCAATACATTATACATTTTAGAAAGTAAAGGTCTGTGCCGCTACCAGGGGCAGTGCATTGGAGGCGTCGGGGATGCCACGGTGTGGAGATGGGCAGCTTTCATCAGGCAGTTCAGCTCAGCTGTGCCAGGGGACTGCACAGAGGGGAAAGCAGCCTCAGCTGATCCCCAGGCTTACCCTTGGCCCTGAGGCAGCGGTGAGGGGCAGGGCAGCCTGCCCTCCTGGAGGCAGGGAGGAGAGGCCGATGATTCACATCCTGCAGAGGTACATGCACAGGACATTGCCACAGGGCTTGCACTGGAAGAAGCCCCAGGCCTGGCTTTTCTTTCTTGGCACTGGAAGTAGGGTATAAAACCCTCCTTTGCTCTTCAAACACCTCTTTCCTTCCCAAGCCTCCTGCTTGACTCCAGGGTCTTGGGCAGGTCATGTCTCATCACCTGAAGACTGCTCTCCCCACTCGCTTCCCTCTGCTGAGCAACCCTTACAAGGCTGTGTCTAGAGGGAAAATGCCTCAGGTTTGCAGCTGTACTGTTGCTGCCTTAGAACAAGCTCTCATCACCCAAAGCCTCACCGCTTTGGTCCACAGTGGCACCCACGCCAAGCCATCTGCCTGCATGCAGGATGTAGAAAGCCCTGCTGACCCCACCTGTAGCACCAAGAACACTGTCCAGCACAGGAGACAAGCCCAGAGAGCAGCACTGGGACTTGGGGGGGAACAGGCGTGTTCTGCTCCCTTGGATGCGCATGCCTGGAGGGAGAGCAGGGCAGCATCCCCAGCGCTTGTCAGGGCATCTGCGTCGGAGACCTGAGTGCGCCCTGTTCTGCCCCCCCGACCTTCCTTCTCACCGAGTTGGGGGTCAGTGGTGCTCCTACTACATCAATGATCTGGTCCTTGGTATCTCCCTTGCCCTCCTCGATGCCGAGCCCTGTCTGGCCATCTGGATGGGCACCTTCCACGCTGAGGGGACCAATGCTCCCAGCTTTGGCCAGGGCCTCGTAGCGGTGCCGTAACATCTGCAGCTCATACTCGCAGTTGGCAAAGGCTTGTTTCAGCTCGTACAGCAGCACCAGGTCACTCCGCAGCTCATTGAACATCTGCACAATCTCCTCTGTGGGCATAGGGTTGAGATCTAGGGAGAAAAACACCCCCTGTTAAACACCCAGACCTACAACCCTACAATGAAAAATCCCTATCAAGGTCTTGGCTGCTCTTTCATTCCCACAAAGATACACCAGGAACCTCGCTCAAATCACATGGATCAGTAGCAATTGGTATCCCTAAGGGCTGCACACCTATTTTTCAGGCTGTCCTTTGGTTCTGACCAAGGACTAAGGGTGAACCTGCAAAGTCCAGGACTCAGCAAGTGAATGATGATGGAAGACCAGTTATGTGTGTTCTGTGAGGCAGGAGTGGGACATCATGCCTACCCTCATGGAAAGTGAGCTCCAAGAAGCACGCACATGCTTCCCCAAGGCTTCCCTTAGCAAGCACAAACAGTAACTCCCTTAGTTTACAGCAGAAAGAGGAAACCATCCTGGCTGAGCAACTTTCACCAGCCACAGGAGGCCTTCAGAATGGCACAGTCCCCGAGACAACATATCGATCCATAAACCAGTTGGCCCAAAAAACTAACAAGACTTAACAGAAGTCAGTGCTGGGAACAGGCTCAGTAATCTCTTCTAAATCATTTATAAGGCTTCTATTTTTCTCTTTTCCTACCTTTAAATATCTCTCCAGCCACAGTGGCAGGGGAAAGGGATCATCAGGTGTCTAATCAAGAGACACTGCATGCTGGGACCTGTAATGCCTGCAAACTGTCCCCACTGCATGGAGAGCAGCCGCTGGCCATGGGCTGCACTTCTCCCCCTCTAGCCACGAGCAGGTATTGTACATGTTAAGTGAACCCTTCTTTCAGCTGCTAAGACACTTGAGTTCAAGAGTGAGGGATGTGTGTTTACTCGCCTTTCAGCAGAGATGCTCCAGATTTCCACACAGCATGCAACCTATAAAGGGGGGATGAGCAGTCCCAGATGCATTTTGGACTTGCCACCGTGAGCAGTAAATTAAGAGGAAATGAAGCTTAAAAGCAAGACAGGGCAGCCCTGAACAATGCGCGTGCCGTGGTCACTAACACCATCAGAAGTACCTCTCCCGCCAAGGCTGAGATTTGCCTTCCTAAAACTGCGCTGCCTCTCTTGATGGCTAAAAAGGCCCAAGCAAGAGAGAAACAAAGGCTCTTTTAAAAGATTTTTCTACTGGGAGGAAAAAAAAAAAACCCTGTGCATCTTGTTCTGGCTTTTACCCTCTCCTTTTTTTTTTAAACACATAAAATATTTTAAAAACCATTCACATACTGTTATTCAAGAAACTGGCTGTATTACTAGGGGAAAAAATAGCCCATCTCGAGAACAAAGGCTAGCTCTGTGTGTCTCTTTCTCTCTCGCGTGCCCCCTTTACTCACCTACTCCGAGTTCCATCAGCATCTGCTCCAGGGCTTTAATCTTCTTCTGTCCCACCGAGCTTGGCAGTTTCATCTGGAACACAAAGGTAACAGAGCCACACAGCTCAGAGATAGCCCTCACTCACAGCCGTCTAGTTCAAAAGGCAAGAGAGCTTTTCTTTTTATAGTGCAGGGGGAACAAAAAAAGAAAGGGAGAGAAAGGAAAATCAAGTGGTAAGAGAGGGAGACAGGGGCTGAAAGTTTTCAGACTAGGTCCGAGGGCAGGTATTGAAAAGCCCGGTCGTGAGGGCTTTTATTTTCTCTCTCGTGTGTGTGCAAGACACGCTGTTTTACAGTTTCCATGTGTCACTGAATTAACAACAAAAGTTCTTCTTGGCTTCAAACCCTCTCCCGCAGTGCCCAGCCCATCAAAGGGCTCATTTACACAGTGGCTAATGTGCAATGCTGCCCTACTTTATTCGCTTTAGCCGGCCTGATTAGACTCATGCGCTAACAGACTCACTTCTCCTTTTACCTGCTGAGCCCCAGACCTGTGGGATTCATTTACAGAGCAGGCTTTGTAACAAAGGGGAGAGACAGAGAGAGCACAGTTACTTGACTGGCAGAAGTGTGCACACACATTTACATCGGAGCTAAGGGGCTAGGTGAGAGAGGAAGCATCAGATGTGAGCTATGAAAGGGAATTGGAGCTGGCCAGGAGAGGAAGAATGCACACACTTAGCAGGGTCCTTCCTCTGCATTCATTTGGGCTCTAGCAGGAGTGCTAGCTGCTCAGACCAAGCATTTATTAGATTACCAGCAGCGCAAATGCAGCTGGCACAATATGGCAGGGAGAACAGGTTTCCGAGCCCTGCGGATATAACCAAGAAAACATGAATGCACTCAGCTATGCTAGAAGACGCACCAGGGAAGAAATTATTCTCAGCACTGCATAGTCAAACACCCTTCTGCACACAGGCACAGGCTGCCCCTCCATATACACCCCTGGAAAGGTGACCTCACACCTCAACCTGGGGATCCCAATCACCAACCCAAGTTGCCCAGCAGGCCACTGAGCAGTCAGGAGACAAGACCATCCTGCAGCCATCCTGCACACACCACATACTGACCAGGAGCCCAGACCTCAGCCAAACCAACCATAGGTCTGCAACATGGCTGGGAATGACCTGGAGGAAGAAACATTATTCACTTCACATTAAAAGTGTCCTCTTAGCAGAGCTCACTGGGAGGGCCTGTGGTCACCTTACTTCCCGTAAGTCACAGGCTGAAGTTGCCCAAAACAGACATCTCCCAGATTAGACCCTTCGCTTTCAGTGTTCACTGCCCCAACACAAAAATGCCAAGAGGCTCCATCTGGAATTTCCTAATTCCTCTGAATGCAGGAGCACTGCATGCACATGCACATCCCTAAATAGTGAGAGCTCTAACCTTAACTCAGCTATGGCTATGTCCCATCACCTGCTCCACAACACCAGTGTAGGACCTGTGGGAAATCCTGCCTTCTCCATGACATCACTTCAGCCAAGAAACCAGAGAACGGATGCCACAGAGCACCCCAGGAGAATGGGCCTTTCACAATATATGCTGAGAAGCACATGGTCCTTTTTGACAGATATTAGCACCACAACAAAGACTCCAGCAAAGGACCAATAGGACTATCAGGGGAGGACTTCTAAGAAACCAGCCTGACCCAGGGAATCCAACAGGAGCACTAGAGAGCAAACAAAAACCCACCTTCATGCAAACAGTTAGCACAGGTAAGGACTATGGGATGCCTCTGCATCTTTTTTTTACCCCAAAAGTCTTTGGCTTAGAGCTGAGTTTTCTGCACAGCAGTCAATATTATACTTCTTTCCTACTTGTAAAGAAACCAATTCTTTGCAGTTCACCACAAAATGATTGTTTTAGCAGAAGAAAGACTGTCAATGTTATCATGTATTTGGATTTCAGTCAAGTCTTCAGCCCAGAGTCTCAACTTGAGCAGAACCTCACTAAAAGAAGTTTCCCGAGGAGCTCTGCTGCACAGACTACCTGCACAGGCTCTGCTGAGAAGGACAGGGTGGAGCCCTAAGATAAGGCAGCCCAGAGCACTGGGACAGGAGACATTCTGTTTATTTGATGGGTGCCATGCTGCAGCTAGCAGCAGGATGCCAAGGAAGAAAAGGTCCCTTTGCACAGCTTAGCAGAAGACTGAGCAGTCAGTCTAGAACATCAGGAAGACATTCCTGAAAGCAAGAGGATTCAGCCCAAATAACTGTTCTGCACCCATGAGGAAACATACAGAACATTTAAATGGGTGACATACCCAGCTCTGCCTCAGCTAGGGGATGTATGGGCTGACTTAGCCAGAAGGTACTACCCTTAACTTGGGGGATACAATGAGCCCAGTATCTCCCCACTGAAGAGCTTGTGGACACACAATATTTGTGTGACTGTCACAGTCCGGAGAGCTTGTCTTCACCCCTGCCTCAACACCAGGGACTGGAGCCTTTTTAGCCAAAGGCAGGATTCCCTTCTGCTGATTTCCCTTCTGGCAAAAGCATGCTGGGCATCAAGCCAGCTTCAGGAACAAAGGACAAGAAAAGTTCATCCTTGGCTAGGCTAGGTAGACAGACAGGAGGTCTTGGTTTGTTGGTTAGAGGAAGAGTACAAGCTTTCCTTCTGGGAGGCCTCCACTGGCTCAAGGAACTACTGGCAACGTAAACAATTAATCTGGCAAAGCCTCCAACTGTGCTGTTGTGCACATCTGGATCATGTCCCACAGCAGTCTGGTCTTCACTGACACTTGTGAAGATTAGAGGATGGAGCAGGAAGAGGAAGGACAAATTAACATAACTTCAAAGAAAGGAACACTAGAGATGCTGAGGAAGAGTGAGGCTGTGAGTTTAGTTTAAAACCACATCAATTAAGCTTCCTTTTAATTCAGGCAGGAGGATCTGGCCTGCAAACAGGAAGGCTTCATTGGTTTCTCAAAGCAAGAGTATATTTTAATTTTACCATCATTAAGAAAATGTTATGATTTATGTGGCTACTGTCCAACTAATATCTTTAGAATTTAGCTGGCTAAGCCAATTCATCTCTAAGACTGATGAAGGCTGATTGCTCTCTATGCAAAATGTATTAAAACTAAATGAGCAGTCTATTACTCAAACGCTGCTGATAATCTGTTAGCCAGGGTCCGTTAGCTGGGCTGCCTTGTTGCAAGAGAGTGCTGTGCTCTGTACAGCTCTGATAAGACCAAGCTTTGTTTTGGTCTTTCAAGTAGATATCCAGAGAAGCAGCATAGTGCTGGAAGTGGTGCTCACTTGCCCTCATTCCCAAAGGATGAGGCAATCTGCAGGGGTCACAAGTCCCAGCCAGCAGCCCAGAGAAGAGCTCCCTGGGCTCATGATGTGTGCACTAGGACATGTGGTTTCTGTGGGCCATATCTCTGCATTAATGAAAACCCCCTTCAGGCAACCTTACTGCTGACACCACAGCTCCTGGCATGTTCTTGGTGTTGTCATGGATGGAGGCCTCCACAGGGGCTGAGGAAAATTATGTTCCTTGGAGAACTCCAGTGAGCAACCACAGCTTCTGAGGTGAATGGCATTTGCCCTTTTCTTTCCTTCCTCATAGTAGACTATTATTGTTATTTATTATCTTTAAAGTCCCCATATAATAATAATACCTGGGAAACAGATTGCTCCCGTCAGAAAACTGATTAGCTGGGATTTTTGAGGTTACTATATTTTGGATGCTCTTCTCCTTTGACAGCCTCTCCCTACAGCCCTCTTTGCAACACCAGCCTGTGCTTATAATTACACCAACATCACTTTTGATTTAAGGACTGTAATCCTTTGTCCTTGCTATAAACTACCTACGTTAAACACATGAACTGCATGTACCAAGAGAAAAATAAATAAAGAGGTACAGAAAATAGTCAACACTACAAAGCCACAGCACAGAGCCTGCCTATGCAGAGAGGAGCCTGGGATACACAGCCTCTGCTGGAATGCACTTGGCCTGGGAGGCATGGAATACAGGGCACTGCCCTGCCCTGCTCTCCCCTGAAGGAGAAGGACATTGCTCCAGGGTTGGGTCATGCAGTTTAAAAAGATCAGAACAGAGCACCCACCACACCTTCACAGCAGGGGCTGGGACTGGGGTGGACCCTCTGCAGTTCAATTTCTGTACAGGATCTTACCATGGAGCACCCTTGAGGTTTTGCATGATACAGGGTTTTTATTTAATGTTCGAGGCATTCTGCCAACAAAACCTTGCTAATTCACACTAATGACTAGGAGACCTACTGCAAATTAATTGCTAATTGGCAAAATTCATTAAATGAACAAACAGGATAAGAAATAACTGAAGATATAGCCTCCCCAAACAGACTCAGTTCATTTATTTTTGTGTGCCATTCAGTTTTCATGATTTATGCTAATACTTTTAAGCATAGTTGTAAATGTATTTGAATCTATTTTAGTAGAGTAACGAAGTCTAAGTAATAGCAGGGCGTGCAGCACAGTCCTGTTATGTCTCACAGCATCACCACCTGGCAGGTAGAGACCACCATGGGGATCTGCAGTGTGAACAGAAAAGGTCTGCAGGATCTACAGATTCCGTCACGGCCCTTGGGTGATTGAATCTGTGTGATCATCTTAAATGTCCTGCTCTCAATTCATCACTTTCTTCATAAATGCTCCTTTTCTGATGCTCCCAACTTCCCACTCCCCCCTAAAAAATCTTCTTTTGTGCTGAAAAAACCTTTTGTTTGGTCTATCACCAAAATACAAGGTTTTTAAAATTAATCAGCGGTTATTTGAATACCTCACATGTACCCTCCCTGATGCTGAACTTCATTTTAATTCAATTTTAAGGTAAGCTTCTCCTCAAAATCAGCCTTCCCCAACCCTAAACAATAGAACTGTCCTAAAAACATTAATCCTAAAATCTCCACACATCTGACCTGTGTCTGTACAGGTGTAAACTTTGGTTTTATGTACCAGCACCAGTATTGTTCAGCATTATAATACAGCTCACTGACTTTGAAAACCACCTTCCTTGTGGATTTCAGCAGCAAGAAAACTTTCTCATTAGGCACTTTCTTCATGGATATCTTTAGAGTCCTAAATGGTTTAGTGGATTTCCAGGAAGGAGTGCTAAAGTTTCAGATGAATAATGTTTTTTGCATTTTCTGCCTGAAGGTCAAACATTCCTGGGCTGCATGGCTCTACTCTGCAGGAGCAGAGAGCCTCTACTCCTGTACAGTTTTAAGACTCAAGGAAGGAAAGAACCATATTAAGCACTTTAGTCTTAGAGCTCTGGAATTTGAAAAATCTCAGCTGAAAAATTCAGTTTTAGATATGAACCTGCACATTTCTGAAATTCTGAAGTGCTTCACTGCATGGAAGCACTGGGCAAGTGCAATGGATAGATGCAAAAACTAGAAAAGTGTGAAATTGCACAGGTATTCTCTGTCTCAATTAACATTCCCTCTGCCTCAGCATACAGCTATGGATTCTGTGTCTTCTGTCTGTGCCTGCTGATCTGCCACATTAAGATTTTGCACAGGTGAAAATACAGAGTCATACCACTATGCCACCTCTCCTGTGCTATGTAGGACATTAAACACACAGCCATCTCTCTGGAGTAGCACATGACCATCAACTTGCTGCATCAGTGAGGCTTAATGCTAAATAAACCAATCTTTTAAAAAGAAAATATTTCTATAGTAACTTATGCAAATGGTTATTTAAGGGAGTTTTCAACTGTGGTTAGATATACCTCACAAATTCCCAAATCAGGGTACAAAACTATAAATTCTGTACTTGCATCCTCCTAGTAAATTAAACCAGTTTTACAAGAATATACCTAGTGAAGGCTTTGTCTAGATGAGGAAGGCCAAGAGATACCAGAGAACCACAACACACCTAAGCATATGGCAAAGAAGCAGCTCACTGATCCTATAAACATTAATGCCTCATTATTCACCTTTAGCACTGATTCAAGGGGTAAAGCTAAGATTTCCTGAAGGAACCAAAATCCTGGGGCATCAATGTCTCAGCATGAAGGGTTTTCACCACTGCAGGCAAAAGGATCTTCAAGGCTTTTATATTCTCACACCCTTTCTTCCCTAGAAAGTGGGTACAGATTGCTTTGACACAGCACATGTGGCCTAAAATTAGGGCTACTTGGAATCCACACAGTGATGGTTGAGAACCTGCAAAGCACCAGCTTTCTCCCCCTTTGACACACAGGCTATGACAAGAAACAAAACACCTAAGAAGACAAGAGGAATTCACACTTTGCCAGGACCACCTGCCATTTAGAAGATGAACAACCTCTGGCAAGCGAAGTAGTATCTGCCAATTACCAGTCCTGAGATTCCTTGTCCTTAAATATCTGTTGCTTTAAAAATAGTGCAAGCCTAAAAAACAAATGCAAAAGGACTACAGAAAGTCTTTGTGCAGGAAAAAAAATAAGAAAATACATGGTGCCGAAGAAAGAACTGCACAGGACATTTTCACTGGGGGGGTATTTTATGCTAAAAGCACATTACCAGAATGACACTACAGCAGTTTGCTTTAAGCAGATCTGCAGATTCCTGGAGAGTCCTACCCCTGCCTCTCATTGCAGGCATGGAGACCAAGCTGAGACCTGTAGAGCTGGCTGCAGAAAATGCAAATGGCTGCAGCCTCTGAGCTGCATCTGACAGAAACAAATAAAGAGCACAGCAGTGTGCTCTGTGATTGCAGGGAGGGCCCTAAGACAGGCTGCATGAGGAGGAATTCCAAGGACACTCTACCACAGTACAAGAACATTATGTAAACTTCCAGATCTAACACAGGAAAATGTAGCAACACATGCATCAAGTCTTGAATTGATGTTGCTTTTCTCTTAAATAATTTAATTGAATCTCCACTTACACAAATACAAACAACCACAGTGACTAATTACAGTCCGATCATTATATTGGTTACACTAATGAAAGAAAAAAGTGATATATATGGAGCTCTGCACATGTTACACACAATAAAACTGGCTGATGAATGACACCCGAGACTGTGTCACTATGGGCACACAAAGGTAGTAAAAAGTTCTCAAATCCAGGACTGACAAAGGTCCCCGAGGCCTCATACTGCATGGACACTGTCTTGTACTGGACGATTCAACAGAAGCAGCAACATGGAGTGTCCTTTCCAGAACTGCAATTTATTTTAAAGATCCCATTCCTGTACCCAGAGTGCTCTCCTTATAGCTGAGAACCTACTAAGGCTTTGATCCAGATGTTCTCCCACACCAATGACCTCCAGAAAAAAAGGTGATGGATGCATTTTCTTTCAGCAATTTAACATTAAGTGCCTTTTGGTTTAGCTAAAAACAAGACTGGAGGAAGAGACGTGTTGGATTCACCTTCTCTAGTTCATTCAAGATTTTGTATCCTTCACAGTTCTCTTTAAAAATAAATACACCAATATTTTCATCTTATTTCATTCTCTACAGACAGGAGTTTGATTAGGAAATGCACCAGCACTCTCTTGGCCCTAATTAAAGGGCATGCAATACAACAAATAGATGGCAATGCCACAACATGAATTCGATCCAGCCTGCATCATTTCTTCATAAGTTTTATTCACAGAAATGAGACAACTACTTCCCTTCTACACCTCTGTCAGACTCCCCGTGGAAATTACTCCCAGCCACTCTCTCGTAGAGTGCAAAACATACAACTTCACTAATGAAAAATTGCTAGCAGAAGCAACAAGCACATCTCAACTAACTAATCTATGGGATGTTCAGACCTGGAAACATAAACTTTCCCCACCTAATAAGGGTATGCTGATCTCCATGAGATTGATGTCAGAATGCCTTGAAGTGCAATCAATACAAAACAAATAAATAATTAATTGCTTCAAGTAATTAAATTTATCAAATCCAAATAAAAACAACTGGTATTTTATGGAACTGCTTCCAGAAGCTGAACCTCTGAAGGGACAGTATTGATCACAGGAGGACAGACAGATGTTTCACATGTTCACTGCCAATGAGGTCCAGGTTTGCATTAACGATAGGGAAGGAAAAGAGCTAGCAGCCTCCAATGCAGGCTAAACAGCTAGCATGCTTGGCCATTTAATTATTGGTCAGATCAAATACAGAGAATAAATATGTCTAAACACATATATACAACCCCATCTTCCTCTAGAAATATCATTCACCTTGGACTTGCAGTAAGCACTTAGCTCTCACTCCAAGAAAAAAAACCAGAAGAACTCACACACATGCTTTCCCCACACAACCACAGTAAATTCTTACTCATTTATCAGTGCTAACAAAAGTGCTCAGAAAGCTACTAAATATTTAAAAGCTGGTAAGTGTGAATATTTGAATCAGTGGGTACTAAAGCTCTACTTGTAATTTTCCTTCCTTTACTTCCTTCTTAATTTGTTCAACTGGCAAATTGTCTACAAGATCCCAGTTAAGCAGATGGAGGCAGGCTGCTGGCTGGAAGCCTTTTCTGAGGGGAGGAGGCCAGCTTTGAACGACTAAGCTGGAGCATCCCCCAGTCCTTTCTGCAGACAGAACTCTAGCAACATCTTTTCATCACAGGGTTTTGTTTTGTTTCCAGATGAGACACCACTCAATCAATTCTCTTCCAGTTCCTTTGCTTCCAAACCCATGACAACAGAGCAAGGACACAGACATACACCTCAACATGCAGGAATGGGTACAAACACCCACCCTTTTCCATGCATCACCTTCCTTCTTAAAAGCACTGCTGCAACAATTCAACAGCACTACCAAAATCGTAGGTTAAAATCCACAGACAGGGCTGAGATAGAAGTACAACTCAAAACACACTGCAGAGATGTTAAGTATGCCAAAGTCAAGTGCTCTGAACACAATAAAATCAAAGACAAAGGTTAAACTTAAAAGAAAGCTGAACATACAATGGTACAGAAACACTGTGGTAAAATCAAAACAAACTCAGTTCTGCCCTACTGAAGCAACACCATGCCCACATCACAAACGTGGTTACTGTTGGTTTATCTGGGTCCTGGAAAAGATTCAGGTTCAACAGCTGCCGTTTTCCTTTCCTTCAGGCAGATCCACAGCAAAGCATTCCTTCCTCATAGTTCCCTGCTTTCCCTTTAGTCTTTTCTTCACCTTTCCCTGTTCAAATTCCCTACCCATCTCTCTTTCTCTCCGGTTCTTTGGCTGTCTGACCTCTCAACTGAGCACACTTGGTGTAACAGGAAGTTTTCCAGAAGTAATGCTTAGAATTAATGATAAACTTCTGATGTTATTTTCATAACACTGTTTTACTAACATCAAATGCAAAGGTCTAAAATTCTTTTCAAGAAACTCTTGGAAGGCTCACCCCTCTCTAAACATCTGCTACTGCCTCCTGTTCATAGTGGCACCAAGGCAATACACTGCCTTGAATCAAGAGGCAGCTTTTCACAATGCCCAGCTTCCTACTGCCTTAGAGAAACTTGCAGTCTGTGCTGTCAGGAGGCAGAGGGAAATCCCATGCAGAGCAAGGGCACGGGGTCTGTGGCCTTCTTTGCCTGTGGCCACAGTCCCATGGAGAACAATGGGAGACTGAAGCCAGTCTGATAGAAGGCAGCTTGTCGAAGTCACTGCAGAAGATTACTCTTCAGCGTCTGCTGAAGGAGAAACTTTCAGTTATGAAGAATAATGGCTGTAAGTGACCATTAATCCTCACAGGGGAAAAAAAAACAGTCTTCAAATTCAGCTTGTCCATAAGATTGTATAAGCTTTAACGACAGGGGGAATTTAAAGAGCCATGGCTATTGTCATAAAAACTACTGGGAACAAATTAAGTTGAATACAGATTCCTAACTTTTTCTTCAAGGACTCATTTCTATAAATTAATTTGAACTCAGATTTCAGACTAATTGTAAATCCTCAGGAAAAAAAAAATCTCTAATCAAAGAGTAAGTGCTATTATCCTGGGGATGATATGGTACATTTTTCACATATGACAGAGGTTGAGCCCTGATCTCAGTGCAAAATCCAACTTCACCTAACCACGAAGGCATAAAGCACAGTAGCAAAGTATAAAATACAGGAGGACAATAGAAGCCTTCAGGAGGAACTCTTTAGGTTTCCAGGCAAAAGAACTTACTGCAGGACAGCACAAGCTTTTAGAAATCATTTTTCAATGCGCCAAGGGCAAAACATCTTATGCTGGATGTTGCCAGAGTATGGATTTCCTGCACTTCATTCCAATTCCTCACTTAGTCCCAGTCAGCCTCCACCCTGATCAATTCCACATCACTGGAGTTCAGAGGGTTTGCCATATAAATCCCACAAGTAAAATAATTTGGATTAGCATGGACTGTCAACTCCGTAACATTTGGCACTGCAACACCTCCTACCAGTTCCAAAGGCCTATACTGACCTTATGTAATTAATTCTCCCCATCATGCATCTGTGAAGCAAGTGAGTCTAATAACTCCTGTTTTAAAAACAGGGAAAGCTTAGGTAAGGAAGCCAAGCAACTGGCTTAAAGCCACAAATGAATTCATTTTTCTGGGTTAGAGGTAGGTTTCACCTTTCCAAACAGCAAAGTGTTGTTTTTCCACCCAGATCTTTTTTAATTCACAAACCACTGGTAATTCTAAGAACAGCATTTATCTCCTTAAAAATTTCAAGCAGAGCATAGAAAGCTACTCTAGGTCATTCCGGGAGCTTGGATACTGCAGGCTAAAAGTTGCTGAATCAGACTGCCATGCCTCAGCTTAGCACTGAATCTTGTGAGCATTAAAGGGAACAGATAAAAGCATGTAGCACCCATTTTCATGAAGGCTAGGATTTGAATTGCCTGTTTGGTGCACAAAAAGGCTGCTGGTTTTGCCAGATGGTTCCATCACTGATACGTTATTGCTCAGCTTCTCTTCCAGAGTGGGTAAAAAAAATAGAAAAGATCAACCATTACTTATTAGTTTTCAAAATCCAAATCAATCTCCATAAATTACTCTATTTATCTTAGTGGAGAACACATCTGCCACGTCTCAATAAATCTCAACACATACACTGCAGTCTTGCTTGTCCCTGGACTGTGACTTCCTCAGGGTTGTAGCCCCTCACTCAAACAGGTATCCTGCAGATGGTGGTACTGGTGCACTGAAGGGGCCACTCAGCAGTGACCCTGCTGAGGCATCTCACCTCTAACACACACATGCACCTGTACATCAAAGCAGCATTATCCCAAACACATTTCTATTAACAGCCAGCAAGATCTGAAACCATTCTGATATCAAAAGAACATTCCATAAAAACAGTCTTTTAAATTTACTATGCCAAGTGAGGGTGCCAGGCAAGGAATGTACTTATCCAACTTTGCTATAATAAAGCAACTAAAAATTATTTTTTTTTGGCTAGGAAAAAAGCAAAAAGCACTTGTATGGGTACACAGGACTTTGCTATCAAAACATCTCTGAAAACATTCCGTTGACCAAGCAGGTTTAAGTTACTTGATATCCCAAAACCTGTGGCTATGAGGCAGGTGTCAAGTCTTACTGATATAAGAAAGCAATATAAAAATAGCAAGAAAGTTCTTTACTCAGGAGTATCTCTGCAACAGACTGAACACAGGGGCTTTTCCAAAAAATACCTTCTAAGATAACGTAAATGGAAAAGCTCAATTTTCTACGTGCGTATGTGTTTCTGGTTTTTTCTAGGCACAATCTGAACATCCAGCTCTTAATCACCTTAACTAGATCATATTTAAGGTCCTTTCCAGCCCAAACCACTCCAAAAGAACCTCTCGGCTATTTACACAGGTATTCCATAGGGCCCATTAGTTCTGGCTGAGAGCTCTGTTTGGACTAGACAGCTCCACTGGGTTCTGTTACAGGCGTCTAACAGCAGAGCAGGCACACTAGTGACAAACACTAGCAAGTTCAGGTGCCTCTGCAAGGCAGTGAGTAGGCTTTCACAGAGCCAGTTTTTCTAGATTTCTAAGTCTCCACATTTATGGCATTCCTTTCTTATTTTAGAGGCAAGAACTTGACTTCTTTAGCTATAAAAGGATAAGGAGATAGCCAAGCAAAGTGAAAGACATTAACAGAGATCCCATGGGAACAGGACAAGAGCCTACCCTCTGGCTCCGCAGCGTGACACCTGCAGATTTGAAGTCAGAAAACTTGATGCCAGCAGTCTCAGGAACAGCCTGAAAGAGATTGAAACAGGAAGTGTTGATGGAGGAAACACAAGAAACACAAGATTTCATACAGCGACTATCTGAAGGGGAAACACCGTTTCCTATGACAGAGAACCACCTGCTACGGCCACATGCCAGAGTGGAGGCAAGAAGAAAATCCCAGGCAACAGGATTCAGTGGGAAAATCCCAAACAATTCATTGAGAAGAATACTCCAGTTCAAGGCATCTTTGGAAAGCTCAAACATTTTGGTCAGTTGGTTTAAATGCACTGTTCTGCACAGAGACTTACATCCACCCCCACAGAAACCCTGACTCTACACTGTATTCACACATATTTGCACAGTATCACCCTTGTCCAACTTAGACCCATTTCACTGATCAAAATAGCCCAGGACTTCCCTAAATCTTGGCTTTTGACTGCAAACTCTCTAAGGAATGAGCTAAGAAACCTCTGATCTGTACAGACACGAGCCCACTAATGAAGATGCAAGGACTGCCCCCTCCCAGGGAGGCCTGCTGTTCATACATGTTTTGCTATTTGTCCACTCATTAGACAGTTTTCCTTCTTACTTCGTATTTTAAGCACAACACTGAAATGCAGCAAAATTCCAATGCTTCAGCTGCTAACAGTAGAGCATATAGCTGCATTTCAATGAAATGGAAAAAAATAAATGCAATCCCTTATAAATCTGTGCTGATGAGCAAAGCAAAAGGTGAGCAGACTTTTAAACTATTAAACCAGGCCATCTGTGCACTGAATGGTCTAGGGTCCCCTGAATGGCTCAGCAATACTTATAATTCAAGTTAAGAATAGCCACAACCTCCGTAAAACACATGCACAATTGCATTTTTCCAAAATTAAGTCACCTCAAATCTCCCCATTTCTTTGGAGACAGCATTTGCCTTGCTGCTCCCAGATATCTCTGCAGAGAGGCTCTGCAGCTTGCTCTTTCTTTGTTCCACACAGGGCTGAGACAGCCAGGGCTGCCCCAAGATCATAAGAAATGCTGAATGACAGTGACTCAATTTCTCAAGTTCCCTGCCAATAACTCTCACATCCCTATCAGCTATCTCCAGGTCTTAGTCTTGAGGTGGCACTCTGCAAACCACTCTGCATTGCCAGGCATTAAGATTATTTCAGTTATCTGTTGTCTGCCCAATAAATAGAGGAACCGGGAAAAGATTCCTAAACATGACCATGAGGAAAAAGTATTCTCTAACTACCAACAGGGCTCATGAACCTGTAGAGATCACTTTGATCTTTGGTAGGATATAGCCTCCATGCTTGCATTATTAGAGACAAACAACGCTGCAATCAAAAACCAATCCTCTCTGCTTCCTTTGAATGAAGGCAGGCTTCCAAACTCTCCAAACTCTGCCCCTCAGCCTGTTGCTGAACACCCTGACAGAAGCAGTGTGGGGAAATCAGCATCATTGCCTCAGCCGAGCCAACTCTGACTTGCATTCAGCAATAAGCAATTAAATGGGTTCTTTTGCCTCATGTGCCTGTACAGCCTGTACATGCTGTAAACGCTTCAACCTCAATTGACTCTTTGCTAAATGATTTTCTTTTGTTGAAATGATGCTGATGCAGCTCCCGATTCAAATTCTTAGTTAAAATGCAATTTTTTTCTTAACATTTCCCAGCTATAGTTGGTAATTGACTCCTAATGGACTCTGTCATGGTTGAAATGATGCTAGTGCAACAACAGAAACTGCTTCTCTGCCCATCCTGGTGTGCCTATGCACTACATGCCTGCAGACAGGCCCCAGCCAACATGTGGGGGTGGACTCCCTCTTCTTGGCACCCTCAGTATCTTTCCAGCACCATTCTCTAGCCCTGTTTTTTTCATTACCACCAATGACAAACTGTTTTCTATACAGGGAGATGTGCCAGCCATGGCTGAGCTTTCCCAGAACAACCCTTAAGGGAATTCAATGCATACAGTGCCCAGAGATATTATACTCATCACATAGCAGGGACACACATGGGACACGACACAGTGAAAGAGTGTTCTGAGGAAGTGGTGGCCATTAGGCACACTTCAAGCAACAACTGTCTAGAATTCACTGCTTCTCTCCCGTCTCTGTACAGAATCTTTTGGAGAAAAATGTCACAAGTGCTCTCTGTTCACAAGGTGGAGGGACAGGAATTCCCAGGGACTCACTGGAAGCATCTGAGATTTTTTTAACAGCCCTTTCCTACTGAAGGTGCTGAATTTAGATCAGTCCATGCTGTCCTCCTCTTTCCAGAAAGGGAAACTGAGGTAGCATCAAATGTGAACTGAAACCTGTGTTCTGGGCTCCTTAGACTTCAGCTAAGCTCCTGGAGAAATAGCAATAGCTCTCAGAATACAAGAGTTCCACAGCTGGGCTGCTCTGATCACAGCTGAGGATCAGGAGAGGGGCATGTACTGAGCTTGGGGAGATGCTGCTGAGATCCAGGAGGTGGGGAGGAAAGCAAAACTTGGACTAGAAAAAGAAGGCAGGTGAAAGACAAGTGGGTTTGTGGGCCAACCATACACAGCACTAATAGAATACACTTGGAAGAAGAGGGAGACAGATGCTTCTCCTTGCCATGATGCATGAATGGTTGGCATTATTTCATCCCTTTTTTCAGGGAGGGAAAGAGAAACAGGACTTAAACCAGCATTTTTCAAATGGGAGAGACTCTGACAATGGCTGCCTTACACCAATCTGCCTTCCAAAGATGTAACCAAAAAACATCTGCCAGAAGGCAGCCAGCAGTTACTCCCCCCACCCAAAAGGGGCCTGATCCCCATAGGACTCCTGCAGAAAACATGTTACCCAGCCAGAGCATAAACAGGGGAAAGAATTTTTTAAAAATTAAAAATAAAAAAAAAAAAGAGAGAAATGTTTACAGGCTTCTCTGTCTCCTTCTTCTGTGGCAGCTTCTTCTTGGGAGCCTTGCGCTCAGCACGCCTCTGCTCAGTGGTGGTGTCAGCAGCTGTGATGAGCTTCTGCAGGTCTTGGGTTCTCTTTTCTCTCTCTTTCTTCCTGGTTTCAATTTTGCGGAGCTCTTGGATGAGGTATTCTTCTTCTGCCACCTGCAGACCAGAGCATGTCAGGGCAGGCAGAGAGCAGAGGAGGCCTGGCAAGGCAAGGGGGCCATCTACCGATAACAGCTCTACCCTGGGCCAGCCCGGGAATGATTTTATGCTCCTGCCTAACTTCTTGGATTTGTAGAGCATGTTACACTCCATAACCTTAACCTGCACCCATGGCAATGCCACTCTACAATATGGCAGGTACTGTATCACAACATTTATGAAGCACCCTTCAACAATCCATAAATTACTAATCCCATCTTCCAGAGAGCAAAAGCACAGACAGAAAGGCATATTGTAGTTGCAAATACAGTGTTGTGAAAAGTTGGCTTCCCTCTCCAGACACAGCATACAGAACCCAGAGCAGCAGTGCCTAGTACTGACACCTGTCAGTGGGAGGAAGAAGCAGAGTAAGTCACATATGAACTTGTCCTTGGAGGGAACTAACTGAAAAGGATGCTCTCCCCCAGCCCATGGAGAACACACTTTCCTAATCTCTAAACCCTGGGACCATTACATAGCTTCAACATAGAGAAGAACTAGGCATGCAGATTTAGTCTTTGATGCTTTCTGGAAAGATTTTTACTCTCAAATAAATAATTCTCTCTCCACAAGACTCCAGTACCCATAAGGACATTGAGAATTCGGTTCATTCACAGGATTAATACAGTCAGTGTCACCGAGAAGGTCCTGGCAGTTACTGGAGACTGTAACTCCGCTCATGTAGGCCTTTCTCCTGGATAGTCAGATTTCTCAATTATTGTCCTTTTAAACTTCTTAAAGGGACATTAACCCAACAACACAAGCTGTACTCAAGTGTTGCTCTTCTCTTGTCCAGCCCTTCTTCACCTTTCCCATCCTCTGGCCTGCATCATATACCTACTGATTCAACTTCTCAATCTTTTGGAGCAATGATGCTCTCTTCCCCAAGTTACCTGTTCTGGTGTCCTACTGTAAAGCCTTTCCAGCTGTTCCTTCCTTCGTCTCTCATGGCCAGCATCAAAGACTGGGATTTTTAGGTCTGTGCCCGGAGCTGCACGAATGTTTGCCAGCTTGGCACAGATGTGGTAATACCGTTCCTTCAGGTCCTCCACTGACCTTTTCTGTGGAAGACATCACAGGAGGACAACATTATGGAAGAACTAAGCAAAACCTTGTGCAGTAGCCACCTAAGGACTACCAGCTGAAGGACATCACATACAGTACAAGACACAGTGCCTGGGACAAAGGCCAGCAGGCATCCTTGCAGGTGCCAGGGGAATGACAGAGAAGGAGGCGTTTCTCAGTGAGCTGCATTAATTAACTGTCACGGGTTCACAGCTACTGCTTTAAAAACACCCACTAAAAGATCCAACAATGCTGAGGGTTTAGAGACAATGCAGCAGTGAAGCATCCCCTGCAGTGAAGATAAAAGGATGCAAGGAGAGTTGAGAGGAGAAAGCCTGTGAGCAGGAAACTGCAACAGAAGTGCAGGTCTCAGAGACCTGTCTCCAGACAGTGGTCATTTAAGTCACAACCACGAAGGTATCAGCTGCATCAATTCACTGCCCATCATTTCACAAAAGTCTGAGCTGTGTTCAATTAACTCGAGCACAAAAAATGTTTGGGCTGCTCAGCTGGGCATCCTCTTGTTATTTTACTCTGCTACAGGCTCTTCATGCGAGCATTTCAGAGGACAGCAAAACCAGCATTTGGAGCTGTTCTGTAGATGTCACATCGTTCCCTACGTCACCAAGAGGCATGGAACCAGTATAGGAGATCTGCAATCACGGCACTGGCATTGCAATTTCAGACCACTGATGGCCCATGTTTCACAGCAGAGATGGTGGAAACCTCCACCGTGCCAGACCACAAGTCAGGAGCAGTACCAGGGAGAAGTCCCAGCCCCCAGGGTTCATTGACAGATCCTTCTCCAAGGGCCTAGACTGAAATCCAAAACACCCAGCCTGCTCAAATAAACAAATTCCCCAGCTGCCTTATCTTCAAGGAACAACGAGCTGTTCTCCTGGCAGGTGCAAACCTTCTAACCTTCTAATAAAACACAACAGGGAATGAGAACAAGTCACAGTGGATTTAATTACAAACAAAGCAAGCAGCAATGCCTTGTGCTAGAAATCCAATATTCTTTGCTGCCAATAATTCATTATTTTCCCCTAATTAAGTTGATATAAAAGGGTAATTTGGCCTTTCAAGTGCAGAAAACCCTGCACATGACATAGCAGCAGGTTGCTAGCAGCAACTTGGCCCCCAGGACTCACCTTGAACTGCTGGTGATCGTAGCGGTCGTGAATGACCACGAAGCGCAGATCAAAGCGCCGAGCCAGGTCAAAGAGATGGTCTGTCTCAGCTTTGGTCCACGCGTCGTCGTGGAGATACATCTGGTACTCCTGCTCTGAGTAGACAGGAACCTGCACTGTCTGTGGAGAGAAGAGCAAACCATGGTAGCTCTCCTGCAGCACTGCCTTCCTCACTGCCAAGATACCTGAGCCAAGAACATGAGCACAGCACTGACAGGAGGGGGCTGCCAGGACCCTGAGCAATTAGTCCTGGTAGGAAACATGATGAGCAGGCAGAGGACTTGATATGGAGCAGTGTGTGATCCCAAGGCCACAATGTGACATTCAGAGAAGCCTACCAGGAATTACCACCTAGGAGGCTGAAACCTATTTGAGATGGCTGACAAAGGCAGAGGTCAGCAACCCACATCCTGACTATGGGTTTCAAAATTTCACGCTAACATGACAGTGAAACCAAGGTTCAGCCAGCCTCCCTGCATTCCTCCCATACAGCATAACCAATACCCGGGCACAAAGTGCTCTGACAGTTGACTCTTTACTTGGGTTGGGACATGCTCACTTGTACAGGAAGAACAGGAAAGGCAAGGAGCAGTAATCCTCAGCCTTTAGCACACCTTCTGCTTTGATACTAAGACTACTCCTTTCATGTTTGGTGCAGACGGTACCATGAAGATCTGAAAGGCTGTGTACTGTACAACTGAAGGCCACAAACTTGGCAAATAATTTTGTCCCTCCCTTCCCTGTAGATGTTTTCCCCAGCAGAACGACAGAGCCAAATGACAGTCCAACTCTCACAGTGTCCCAGGTGCCTAAAAGGCCAAGCCCACAGTACTGTCTCCAGCCTGGAACTGCTCTGCAAGGGCTCTATCCAGAATACAAGTGTCACATGAGTACTAGAGAAATAGCAAAAATACTTACTATATTAGGGGAAATCCTAGCATGTGGTAAAGCAAAAGTGTAAGTAAGCCTGTGCTTTCCTCCCTTATTCCCCCTCACTCCCTTCCTCCTGCAGCGAAACTTTGCTCAGCATGAAGAGGTCCTGCCTCCACAAGAAAACTGTGTGCATGCAAGCAGCAGATGTGCTTCAACACCTCTGTGGTTTTGTGTCCTGTCACCAGGAAACTCATCCTCATGACTCCATACAGCTTGGAGGAGCATTTCTGAGCCTCCAAATAATAGCTTCTTTAGGTTTATTGCCCGTCCTCCATCACTTAGACACAGGAACTTAAAGGTGAAGCAGATCTCTTGGGGATGCACTGAACCTCAACCTTCAAGTACCCCTTCCACGAGGAGGAAAGTCTTCTTACCAGACACTACAAGGATGTCCCATGCACATCATGAAACTAAACAATTTCTAGAGGAGGACACACACATGAGAAGAGCCAGCAGGGCCCTGTGTGGTGGATGGAAGGGAAGGTGGCAGATGCCTCATCAGACAAGAGAATGAGACAACAGCAAAGACACTTCCAAAACACTTCCTCAGCCCCCACTCATGGCTACTCAGGTGAGAACCACTGAAAAATCAGAAGGTGGGAACAGATGAAAAGCTTGAGCCAACCACAGGCTGACTATACGTTCAAACGCAACATAACAATGAAAAGGCAAATATGTTCCCCAGAGAGGGATTTCCAGCAGAAACTGGCAGTGTTTCAATTGCACAACAAGAATACTGGCAGGAATACCAACTACAACACTACTGATCCCTGGTCAGGAAAGATGCACTGAAATGGAAACAAGTACAGAGAAGAGCATGAGTAATGCGGTGGAGACTTTGTCTTCCCACAGCAGACTGGAAGAGAATGCAGCCTAGCAAAGGAAGTCTGAAAGAGAATCTGACTGCAAGCTTCAAGTATGCTAGATGAAATGAAATGAAAGGAATACCCATGGGAAAAGAACAACTGAAATAAGAACAAAGAAATTGACTTGCAAAGAAATGCCAATTCAACATGGAAAATTTAACCTGGAAATGAAATGGAGCAAAGACAGTCTAGAAAAGCTTCCCAAGGAAGCACAGGGGCAGGAAAAGCCAAGTGCTTTTCAAAAGGAACTTGATCAGTTTATGAAAGGGACTGGATCGTGGCAGGGCCTCAAAGAGCCAAGTGGAGGGTTCAATGGCCCAGAAAACCTCTCTCAGTCCAACATCTCACACTATAAACTCACAAAATGGTGAGTATTAAATTAGCTGAAACTGCTCAGGATCCTGGAGCCACAAGACAGCTCTGTGAAAACATCAGCACAATGCCTGATAGAGGTGAAAATACAAACCGAACAGTAAAAATTATGAGGGAAATAGAGAAATACAGCCCACATAAACCCATCATGCTCTCACAAGTGGAACACTCTCTCATAGTCCACCCATTTCAGAAGAAAGGACATTTGAGAACAAGGGAGTGCACAGGAGGGCATGTCACATTACAGAAAACACAGTGCACGGCAAGGACAATTTACTACATCATGTAACACAAGATCTCAGAGGGACTAAACGTCAAGGCAGCAGTTTGAAATGAGCAGAAGAAAGCACTTTCACACACCACACAAAAGTAACCTGAAGAACTCATTGGCACAGGTTATTCACAAAGCAGTTTTCTGCCCTGAACATACCTAGCAAGAATTATTAAACACAAATTTCAAATTAAGAAATCCATAAGCCAGAGACCGGAAAATGTGTATTTGCCCCATCCTCATACTCTTTCTCTAAGCCTTTACTAAAGGCAGCCAAAAAAACCACCAGTATCAGCTGAGAGAGGGCTTTGCTCTAACACCAGCAAAGCTGCTTTTATACTCCTATTTCACACCCCGAAACAAGGTTCAGCGTACATGGTGAAATTCAAGTTCACATTTTGGATCTCACAACAAAGAGTAGGGAATTGGATTGGAGACTGGAAGCACAGAGAAAAGGGAAAGCAACTGAGCAGTGACCCAGGAGCTTGGTAAACAGCTTGAGCTACCAGCAGGACAGACTACACAAGAAAACAGGATCATGGCAAGGGGAGAGAAAGATTCAGGCAGAGGTATCAAGTATGTGAGAAGAAACCCACAAAAGAGTCTGGAAAAGTAAATAAATTTCCTCTGACAAAGCGAATATCTGCAAAACTCTTCATCAGTGCCTTCAACTTTCTCAACTTACAGCACCACAAGGATGACAACTTGCTCCTGATATTATGTAATTGTGCATTTGCAGATGGCAGAGGTCTGTACCACTAATCTAAAGGTTACAGCCTTGCTGAAGGCTCTTCTGTCTGCCAGTTCACAGTACCTGATAAAGTTAAGGAAACAAGAATCATATAATTAAAACACCCATATGTAATGTGTGGCCCCCTCTGATAAACTCAGTTGAACTCAGCCAAAACCAGTTCCAGCAGTAGTCTTAGAGACAATTAGCCTCACAAAGTTTCACTCAGACAGCTAGGTAGGTGCCTCAACTAAGTGAGTCATACTTCAGACTTCCACCCCAGACATCAGAGAAGAGATACCACAGGAGGCTCTTACCAATGTCCCAGCTAGAGGAAAAGCATCAGTCAGCGCTTGAGCCTTCTAACATATGAGGTCAACCAACCACTTAACTCTGCAGGAAGCCAAGCTTTGTTAGAGCTGGTGCTCTGTGGGTTACAAACTTAAAATATTGTATACGGTTACACACAAGCAGAGCTTTTGTGGAATCATGTTAGCACACGGTTTTTTTACTCTTTCAGATTTGCATCATGAAGGGAATTAAATTATATTATGGAAGCACCCTAACTCCTCTCCTTCCTAACTTTGGAGGTCCTGACTTTGAAGTATAAATCTTGATGTAGTTTTCTTTGTGCATACACATGAAAGGCCCAGCCACTCAAAGCAGATACATCTGGGACAAAAGACAGCAGGAGATTACAACAACACATTGTGACAATTTAATGTAAGATGCAAAGAACAGAGGACTGCACCACACTGATACCAGGAGAGCAATTTCAGAGAGAACGAAAAGTAATTCAGCATCTGTATTGGAATCTGGCCAAGAGGTTGCAAGCCACCTTTTTGGCCATGAAGCTCGAGTGATTTTTTTCATACTGAGCAAAATAACAAGACTTATAACTTTTATGTCTCACTCAGAATAGAATATCTTTTACTACCCTGAGCCTGTAATCAGGGGGAGGATGTTGGTCAGGAACAGAAGCAGGTATCACAAGTCCTCCTCACCAAATCCATGACTGCACACCTGGAACAAGGTCTCTAGCAAGCTCTGACCACATACAAAGCCCACTTTGCCTGAATGGTTTGGAGACATCAGTCCATTGTCATATGGCCGCAGGTCATGCTGCAATTCAAAATGCAATTACCAAATCTAACTCAGCCTTCACTTGTTGAAAGAATCAACTTCCTGTCTGGACAGTCAAGAAAATTACTGAAGGGTATTTTCCAGCTGCTATTTATATGCTTTTGTTCGAAAGTGCTCCCACTTACTTTATTAAATCTGGCAAATGGGTAATCCTTCCCTTCCTCTGCTGCCCTCCTCCAGTGGTAGAACATGGCTCCATCTTTCCTCGCTGGGTTGGTGAAAGGCATCCACTTCCAAGGCCGGACTTTCTTGGAGCCCAGTTTTGCTTTGACTGTTCGATAACCCTGAGTTGTATCACTTGGCAGCAGTGGAGGTGCATCTCTGTGGTGGAGAAAAGTGCTGGTGATGAGAAGCAAGGAGCAGCCCAAGACAAACCCAAAGTGATTTCAGGCCCAGAACTCTTTTTGCAGATATAAAAGCCGGTGCTATTCCCAGTTAAGATTAAGAAAGAACTAGATACAAAGGGTAAGAGCACTGGTTTGTCTGCATTAGACTATGGTGCCTGCATCTAATTAATTTCCTACATCAAGCAAACCCCTCAAATTTAGAAAACAGACACTGTCCATGACTAAGAGAAGGGTGCAAGCATAGTCCGAGCACAAAGGGGAATCAATCTGGGAAGCGAGACTGCCCCTGGTTTCAAGAGGATGCTGCCCTGCCATCCAAAGCCCGGGCCACTCCACAACCAGCACAGATGACCATGTGCTCTTACTTTTTGTCAGAATAGAGAAGTGCATAAACTTCTCGGTGCATTCCTTCTGGTCTCTTAAATGTCAATGTCTCTGAAGATTTCTTGGATTTTTTCTGAAACAAAAAAAATGCACTTTAGATTCAGAAGTAGAAATTCCTGAGAGAACATTAAAACTCTATAACCTGGTGCTTTGTAATGGTTTTTACTCTCATCTGGTTTTAGGCACCTTGAATTTCTCCAGGAAAGTGCCTGTGCCTGTTCCTGGTGGAAGACACTGACAGACAAAATGTACCCACTTTCAGTGATAGGGCTCACCAGTACCCTCATTTGCTCTTGCTGATAACACACTTAAATTCCAAGCTGAACATCTGGCTGTAGATTGCAGGGGCTGGTGCGCTAAGTCTTTTCTTACAAGACAAGCAATGTCCTCTCTCAGAGGTATTAACATGTTTAATTAAGTGATCCTCTACCTTTTCGAGAAGACAGTAAGAAATATCTTCCCAGTTTTTTATAGTTTTTGTCACTTTGCTCTGCAGCAGCTTCAGTTTTTACCATCTGTGATCACACACTTGCAGTAGCCCCTTGGCAAAACCACCAGTATCACCTACCAAAGTTCTCTGGCACCACCTCTGCTCTCTCATTTACACAGCAAACAACTTTTTCAACACAGTTTCTTCATAAGAGGAATTCAGTATTATCTGGCCCCTAAACCCTTGACAGAAGTGATGGTCTCTAAGACACAGTCCAACTCATACCCATATACGAGTTTATCAGTAATCAACTGTATCAGGTGATCAGTTTTAGATTCAGGTAGGCACAGTAACAGCCACATTAAGAAGTTACACTTAATTTAAGAGGGAAAAGTTTACTAAGTATTTGGTCTACTGAGTGTTTGGTCTAACCTACCATCTTTATAACTACTAACCCTGTCACTACTATTACATACTTGTTTACCATATCACTACCAAATTTTAAATCAGAATACTTTTCAGTAGTAAAACTAACACTGCATCAAAAATTGTGTTAAATCCATACAGTTCCCTTTATCAAGCAAATTCAAGATCCAACTGAAAAAATAAGTCCCTGTCATCTTGGACTACAACTACTTTCCATAAAACTTCATGACAGACATGCATTATATCAGCACCTTTACATCCCTAATCAAACACCTTCCTCCTAGTGTGTCCATCACCTTGTCCAGGAGCAATGTAAGGCCAACCAAGGCAGTTACCCACAGGTCACCACACACCCTGGGTGAACACAGGCTTCTGGAATTCCCCCAAAGTTCCCAGATTTATTAAAAGTTAATATCAGCAGGCCAGAGATCAGCTCAGCCAGCTCTTTTAGGAGTTGAGAACAAATTACTTGGTCATGCTGATTTAAATGTTTTTATGCCCAGTAATTTTTATTTTAACATTCTCAGCCACTAATGGACTGGAAAGTACTTCATGGTTCTCTTGTGATTTTAGGACATCAATCTGTTTCTTTTCTAATTGAGAACAGATCTGCTTCCTGAGCAAATGCTGCACTGTTATTAGCAACTTTGCACTCTCCATGTGATAACAGCTTACACCTTTGGTTTGGCTGTCTCTGTACTTCGTAAAAATTCGGGATGTTTCATTCAACTGGCCTCCTGCACCCCTCCCAAAACTTTTCACTGCACCTTCCCTTCCTCTCTCTTCCCATTACAGTAGACTTCAGGAGAAAACCATCTTAGTCTCTGCTCCAAAGAGACAGACAGCCACCAGTACTCCTTTGACTCTCTGCTGCCTGACACACAAACACATTTAAGTCAAGGAACTCACAAGTCCAAACACTCGGTGGCAACACTGCAGGCTGAACCCAGCCAACAAGCTGCTCACCAGGCACTGTTCACCAACACAGCTGATAACCAGGAATTTTAACATTTCAGCCTTTAAATGACTGAAACTCCCTGTTTTTCCATTACACCAATTATACAGTGTGCCCTAGCAAGGCAGTGAAACCACAGTGCTTCTCTTCAGAGACAAAGGTTTCAGTGGAGGCAAACAATGACAGACAGGAAGTGCTTTAGGGATGGGATGGTTGTGTATATTTAGTTTTGTTTTGATTTTTTTCCCCAAATACACAGGCTTTACTTCAAATCAGACCATCTCTGTACCAGAGAGCTCCCTGGGCTCATTTCAAAGCACCTCCACATCTCATAACTACTCCTAAGCTGACCTTCCCAACACCTTGCAAAACATGGGACACCCATGACCTTGCCCAAATTTTAAATACACAAGACAACAAGATACTGCAGCACATTACCACAATAATGCAGCACATCATGTCACACATCCTTAACAGAGCTTGCTAACTTGCCACATTCCCGGAGGCAATGCATCCCAGTTGTTCCAAAAGCCAGCTACACACCTGCCCCACACAGGCTGGAAAGCTTCTACCATTCAATCAAGTCAGACAATTTTTTTTTTCTTCTAAAACAGGACTCTGTTATATTATCTCCATTTACTTGGGGGCTAGACAGCAACACACTTGACAAAATGAGAATTTAAGAGACGGGTGAGAATGTCCTGGGGCCTGGCCCAGCTCAGCAGGACACCGCTTACACAGCTGCAGCTTAAATACCACAGCAGATGCCACAGCACAGGTAACTAAGAAGGTACACGCTTTATTCCATCCTTTCTGCCAATATTCACCCCCAACACCACATGCAAGGCGAGTGAGTGCCTAGAAACCGCGCAGCAGCCCCTCGGGGCACTGCAGTTCACCTTGTCCGAGTTGATGATGTCCTTTTTGTTGATGGTGCCCGTGTTCTCTGACTCCACGCCTCCCAGCTCCAGGATGTCCCGTACATCTGCCCCCGTCGCCATGTCTCCGCCTGCCCTCTGGCCTTCTCTGCGCCGTCCTGTCCGTCCCCTCCAGCTCTGGGAGGGCGGGAAACCGGGGGTCGGGGGTTAACTCCCGCGGGGGTATCCCGGACTCATTCGAACACGCGTAGGTGCGTGTGTATACACATACACACACGTATATCTGCACACACGCACGCATATACATGCACAGGCACACTCACACACTTATATCTACATAGACACACACACCCCTCGGCCGCCTCCCATCCCCCCGCCAGGCCCAACAACGGGGCCTTGCACCCGGCGGGTCCCGGGGGTTCCGCACGCCGCGCCCGGCAGCCCGCAGCCCCGCGGGGAGGTCCCGG
>VZTR01009256.1:0-106269 GCA_013400775.1 Chaetops frenatus
AAGTTGTAGAGTCTCCCTCACTGAGGATACTCCAGAACCATCTGGACACAATCCTGTGCCGTGTGTGCTCTGTGATGACCCGGCTTGAGCAGGAGGCTGGACCAGAAAACCCACTGTGGTCCCTTCCATCCTGACCCACTCTGTGATTCTGCAGGTCTGAGAACTTGTTCCAGTACTTTATTGATTTCACTGTAAACATTGTTTTCTTACACGTGGCTGGAATTTCTGTGGTGCAGCTTCTGACTTTTATGTCGTCCTCTTGATCCACTCCCTTGAGAAAAGCCTTTGTGCTGACTTCTGTGGAACCCACCTTAGGAAACTGAATGCAAGATCATGGAGCAGATCCTCCTAGGAGCCATGCTAAGGCACATGGAAAAGAAAGAAGTGATTTGTGACAGCAAACATGACCCAAGTCATGCCTGGGAAATTTGGTGGCCTTCTACAACAGGATTACAGTGCTGGTGGATGAGGGAAGAGCAACAGGTGTCATCTGCCTGGACTTGTGCAAAGCATCTGACACTGTCCTGAGTGACATCCGTGTCTCTGAACTGGAGAGATATGGATTAGACAGGTGAACAACTCAGTGGATGAGGAATTGGTTGGATGATTGCACGCTCAGAGTTGTGGTCACAGCTCCACTGTCGAGACCAGTGACAAGTGGTGTGCCTTGAGGGGTTGGAATTGGAACTGGTGCTGTTTAACCTCTTTGGTGGCACGGAAAGTGGGACCAAGCAGCAGAGTAAGGAGGGCGTCCTGCCCCTCCACTCTGCCCTTGTGAGAGCCCACCTGGAGCGCTGTGCCCAGCTCTGGAATCCCTAACATAAGAAGAACATGGCTGTTGGAGTGGGTCCAGGGTGGTTCCACAAAGATACTCGGTGAGTTGGAGCGCCCTGAGAAGGCTGAAAGAATTGGAATTGTTCAGCCTGGGGAAGAGAAGGCTCCAGAGAGACCTTGTAGCACCTTCCAGTGCTGGAAGGCGGCCTACAAGAGAGCTGGAGAGGGACTTTTGGTAAGGACATGGAGTGAAAGAACAAGAGGAAATGGCTTTAAACAGAGAGAGGGTAGATTAAAATTCAGAGAGACATCAATGCACCTCGTGAAGGCAGGACAAAAGTCTTTACATTTTTCTCTGCTTCCCATTGAAAAGGTATTGCTATAAAGCAAGGATTTATTTTAGGACTGTCATTGTGGAAAGTGACATTAAAATCACAAAAGATTTACAATGGAAGTAGGTTTTCTCAGCAAGATGCTGCAGGAGTGCTGAACTTGTGGCTCCAGTTTTGATAATGTGAACACATGAAGCAGAACATAAGAGAGATGAGTAAGTAGTGCCATCACTGAGTTTTCCCATTGTACACTGCTTGCAACTCCCTCACCAGTGTAACAGGTCATGAAAAATCTGAGCTGGTTTTGGGTCCTTTTGTGTTTCTATGCTTTTGCAGGTCATGTCATATTCTAGCTGTCAAATATAGGCTGGGTTTTTTAAAATACATCTGGAAGTCTAAGCACATTGCTGGAGAAACCAAAGCTTAAAGAATTAAGGAGACCTACAGTAAAATGGTGATAATTAGTAACATAGCCCTTGCAATTATCTCATACCAGATAGTGTGCAAGTGCCAGGCATTGTTGATACAAGCACCATTTTTTTAGTAGAATGACATTTGATTTTTTAAAATGCATTTAAATGCCAACCATCTTCATGCTGTGTGTGAGTCACTGTTTCAAGTGTGTAATTGTTTAGTCAATCTTCTGTTGCATTATTATTTTATCACGCTTTGAGTTTAGGCTAAATAGTTCACATTGTATCACCATCTAACTAGAAACTTCTTTATGCATTCACAGAATGGGTATTTATAAGCAAACATAATGAAGGCTCCACTGAAATCAATTTGATTGCATGTGCTTCAGAGTTGTTCTTCCCTCAGTATTATATAAAGACTATTAGCAGATCCTTTAGAAAATTGATTTGCTGATCATCCAACTGACAGGCCTGTTTGGAGCTATGCTGAAATGTATCCTTATCCTTAATCATGCTTCTGTAATTAAACAAAGGAGTTTCATGAGAACATGGCTGAGCAGGTGAGGATGCTTTTTAGGTTGCTGTTCTTTTAATCTTGACCATTTTTGGTCACTTTTACAGGCTGCTGTGTCCCTTCCCCTTGCCTTTTTTCTGCAATGCTGCTGGATTGCTTCCCTTTGCCTCAGCCCTGAACACAGCTATGTGGCTAAAGGCCATCTCACGTGTGTGTGTGTGTGTGTGTGTGTGTGTGTCTGTCTGTCTGTCTGTCTGTCTTGACCTTGGAGTTATTTCCTCCGAGTTCTGCCTGGCCTCTTCTTGAGAAAGAAAGAAAACTTGGGAAGGTTGTTAATCTGGTCATCCCTGCCTGATGCTGCCTGCAGAAGAGCCCCTGTTCCATTGTCCTGCCTCTTGCTGGCCCAGCTGAGTTCCTGCTGTGCCACTGAGAGTCAGGAAGCACAGATCCTGCAGGATTCCTGCCTGCCATGGGCTTCTTTCTGAGACAGCATTAGCAGAACCCCACTGCTGAGTGGGTAATGGGGAATTAAAATTACGTGGGAAGGGCGAAAATGGGACTGTGGGAGAAGGATGTGAAGGAAAGGGGAAATGAGAGGAAGAAAATCCATGTGTGAGCAAGGGACTCACAAGAGGGAAGATTGCTGTGTTCTCATTCTCGTCTGGGAGGCAATTATTTGAGCAGAGAGGCTGCCTGAGTCCAGGAAGTGTGTTAATTCAGGTGGTGGATGTTTTTGGACAGCCTGAGTCTTCTGTGTGGGTATGGTGTAATGTGTGACATGCTTGCACAGTTTTTTTAGTGACAGAACCCATATTCCTTTATGTGTCTCCTGGATTTTGGTGAATGTGCTGGTAAATTGCTGCTGGTGGGAATGGAGAGCACGGGAGGGGCAGGGGGTGGAAAGCAGCAGCAGCAATGAGAAACCTGAGAGAAAAACTGAAGAGTGCGTGGGGGAAAGGAAGGTAGTGCTCCTCCCAAGCATGTATCAGCGTACCAGAACTTTAAAATATCAAAATAATACCTTGTAGCAATATGTAGGAGTCTTTGGAAGCTCAAGAAAAGAACAAATTTTGTTGTGGTGATAAGATTGGATACTTGCTTAGAGACAGCAACAGCCAGCTGGCCAGTGTCTCACCCATGACTTTTATCTACTGATACTGAAAAAATTATTCTCTTTTGATCTCATTCTCTTACCATCTTCTTTGGGGCAAATTTTTTTTTTTTTTCTAGTTGTACCTATTTTGGTACGTTTTCCCATCTGTTTACTACCCTATCACTGAATTTATTCTGCAGAAACAGCCTATTTATTCCTAGCTCTGGATTATCAGCTTTGTGCTGTTAAGTAGTAGAAAAAGTGCTTCAGTTTGTTTTGAGAATAATTTATGAAGATGGAGCTCTGTGGCTGTAATGTATCTGTGTGTTTCTCCTTGCAGATCCCCAGATGATAGTAAAAAGACAAGTAGAAACATTGCACGGGAGCACACTGAATTTAAGGTGGGATAAATATGAAATTATTTGTAATTCCAAGGAGAAACAAGGGCAGAAGAATAAACCCTCTCATATCTGTAGGTAGGCAGCTATATTGCTTCCATACAGAATAAACCAGACATTGGACCACTGTAAGCAGAGCACCACCTTCCCTCCTGCCTTCTGCACCTGGCCAGCCTCTTGCATAGGTCTTTCACCAGCCTGTCCCCAGTTTGGTGTCAGAAAAACTGGATAGTGAAAAATTTAACCCATGCAAGTAGCAGATGTACAAGTCTGTAGTGATGGATCTGTGATACAGAGGCAGTGAGAAAGGCGTCAGAGTTGTTTAATTTCTCACTGTGTTTTCTTAGTTGATGCGGAATTTAGTATAAAGAGAAGCAAGGGCAAAGCAGTGCTCTCTCTTGTGCTGAAAGCAGTTCCCCAGCCTCTCCTGGGCATGGGTAGAAAATAATACTGCTTTTACCTCCCTCTGCTTGGTTGGGAGATCCGCAAACCAATTTTTCTGCACTAGATAGTCACTGAATCAGAGCCACAGATCTGAGTTTGACACCTCAGCTGTAAAGCTTGGATCCAAACTCCCATCATTTCCTCTTGGCCTGTTGAAGAGATCAAGACTAGGGGTGAAGTCTTGGCCTAACTTTATACATATGCTTGTTCAATTTGTCTGCAGATGTGGTCTTTGTTTACATCCTTTCCGGGACAGAAGAAAAAGCTGGTGCAAGAATCTGTATGACTTTGTTCCCTTTGCTTTGATCAAGGGACTGGAGCATCTCTCTGATGAGAAAAGGCTGAGGGAGCTGGGCCTGCTCAGCCCCAAGGAGAGATGACTGAGAGGGGACCTCATCAATGTCTGTCAGTATCTGCAGGGAGGGTGCCAGAGGTTGGACCAGGCTCTTCTCAGTGGTGCCAAGCAACAGGACAAGAGGGAGTGGGCAGAAACTGATGCACAGGAAGTTTGACTGGACTACGAGGAAGAATTTCTTCACTGTGCAGTGACGGAGCACTGGAACAGGTTGCCCAGAGGAGGAGTGGAGTGTCCCTCACTGGAGACATTCCAGAACCACCTGGACACAATCCTGTGCCATGTGTGCTCTGGGATGATCCTGCTTGAGCAGGGAGGTTGGACTCACTGTGGTCTCTTCCAACCTGACCCGTTCAGTGATTCTGTGATGCCCTTTCTTAGTTCACTGAATGCATGGCTGGGACTGGGAATCCTTACAGCTGATGGTTTGCTTTTCAAGTCCTGACCATTAAATCAAGTTAATACCTAGCTGAGAAGTGACAGCATTCCCAGTAATGACATGTCGATTTGGTATCACTGGTGCTCTGTGAATAAACGATCTTGGGGTTTTGGTGCTGAACTGAAGAGATCAGAAGCACTTAGATACTGAAGTGTTTAAAAGGTTTCAATCTTGTCATCTAAATCGAAAAAACTGTTTTATAAAGAATCCACATGAAATACCCCATTGCATGTAGGAGGAGGAGACCATATGCAGGAAGAGAATATTGGCTGTGTGCTTGTGTCAAAAGAACAAGGAGTGTGGGAGATTTATGCTCTATTCCCTATTGCTGCAGAGAGTCCACCTGTATTTCCCCCAGCCTACGAAGGTGCATAGACTCTGTGCCTTTGGGGCTGGTGGGAAACACTGTCAAATCCTCTGTGAGATTTTATTGGGAAAAGAAGAAGAGCACACATAAAAGCGCTTGGGAACACCAACCATACCTGCTGCCTTTGGTTCAAACCCTGACATTAACCCCTGACCCATGGAGTCTTCAGTCAACTGAGCTAGAAGAATTGTTTCTACCACACTGAATGTAATTAAACTGAAGTATTGCATCTCTGTGTACAAAAAAGCTTCCATTCTGTTCAGAACAATGTGGTATACTCATCAGTTTAGGTGCTAATTGGAAATATGGGGGTTTTTTTTCTTCGTACTGGTGGCAAGTGTTTGTGTCCCACTGAGGGGTGACTTGTGGGGTGTGTTTGATTCACAGAACACTGCTGGTTTCTGAACTGTTTCCCTGTACTGAATGCAGTAAAGTAAGCTTTAAAGGGAAAAAAAAAAAAAAAAAAGAAGAAGAATCGTGACAACAAAATGATGAAATCTTTTGGAGAGGAAAGGAAGGATGGCAGTCTGGACTTACCTTAAAAATTCCTCCTCCGCTTGCGGTCTGTTTGGAAATGTGTTCTAGCTGCAGGGAGCAGAACTATTAACCTATTTAGAAACAGGCTCTGTACAGCTATATTAGCATCATCCCTCCTGCACAGCTTGCTGCTTGTCTTCCTTCTCTTAACAAAATGCACTTTATATGTGCACAGCTGATTTTTGTCTGGCTGGATTTCAGCTGTTGTAGACTGGAAGACAGTGAGTGGGTATAAAGTTGTGATAAAAGCACAGGTCATCTCTGTCTGTGGTGAATCAGTGGGACATTTGTCTCTCTGCTGCAAGAGGGGGCTGACATCTCAGTTTCAGGATGACTGGGGAAGATATTTCAGTATCTGTGGTGAGCGAGTCAAATCTGTGACCAGAATCCTGTTGTTAGCCAGTAAAAACTGTTTCACCTTGCAGTTGGATGAAAATTATTTTTTAAAGCCCATTTCATAGCAGTTGTAGAAATCTGTCAATAGATGCTTGTCAAATCATCCTTCTGGAAACATTGTGTGCACAACAGAATTTTGCAGTTGCTGGGAGTTTTCTAATGGTTTTGTCAAAATTACTAACATGAATTTTTTACATTCAGGAATCAAATTGCTTTTCCAAATTGTGATCTGCAGTGTTGCAATAATAATGGGTACCATGGACATAGTAACTTTCCAATCAAGGCACTCAGAGCTCTGTACAGTGTGGTTGTATTTCTGAAGACAAATTTCTGTATTTTTCACAGTGTGGATGGGGTTTTTCATGCTCGTATGAGTAGGTGTGGACTGTTGAGTGTGACTGCCAAACAGTTATTCTTAATTCTTAGTGGTTTCTCCTGCACCTCCCTGCAGGCTTGGAAATCTGATTTCATGTAGCTGATGCAGTAATATTGCTTTTGTCCATCTGTATAGGGTTGGGGTGTTCTTTAGTTTTGTTCAATTTTCACTTGTATAGTTTTTGTCTATGCAGGGGAATACAAAGGTGTAAATAAAGCAGTGCAGGCTGGCATGTTTGTGCACACATGCTCTCAGCAAAAGAGCCTTCCTCTATGGATTTTCATCAGTATTTAATTAGAGTAGTACAGTTATACCTCCATGTTTCCATAGGTAGGTGGGAAATAATTTTGAATCGTGTTTACAGAATGGAGATTATGCATTTTTAAATTTGCATATTGGACTTTCTATTGGAAAAGTCTTAGGATCTGGCTTAAGTACTTGAGAAATTACAGTAAGGTTTTCATGACTTAAATTAGCTTAAGCTTCCAGTTAGAGCCTAAAAAGTTTAACTCATGTTGTCCTAAATGTAACATCCTTTTACAGACAAAAGAACTTCAGTAAAGAGATGTATACTGGCTGCTCAGGTGTTTATTGGTGCAGCCCTGGATGGAGCCACATTTTGGATTTCTGTTTGGAGGGTTGTTCGATGGTGGCAGCATGTGAAATTTGAGCTAAATAGAGCAAGAAAATGCCATACAATTGTTAGTGTGAAATCTGATAAATAGAACAATTTTCTACCCTTGAGTGACTTAAAATCATTTGCAGCCTTAATCCAAAAATGCTCTGCTTAAAGCAGTATTCTGCTCTAGAGATGAGCAACAGCACAATAATCAGACAGAAGTTCATGGTTTCACTTCTCATGTTATTAGTGTACTCACAGTATTCTCTGTTTCCCCTAGATTTTATATGGTGCAACAATCCAGAGGCTTTGGCTCTTCTGACACTGATTCTGTAAATAATTTAATTTCTTTGAGCTTCATTTTTTCCCTTGTATGAAAAATGGAAATTATCTTTTCCTTTGTTAAGATCATTGCCTTGAAGGCAGATTTATAACTGCAAAGCATTGTTAGTTATTATTGTTTACTTTTATTAATATGTGGTGAATTAATAGCTGTAATACCCAGAAAGTTAAAAAACTTTGGGGAGAGAAAAGAGAAGAAAGGAATCCTTTCCATCTGGCTTTCTCCTCTGCCTTTTATTTGGCTCTATTGTTAAGGTTCCCATCAACACCAGTGTTGCACATCCACTGGTCTGGGAAGCTGCTGTCTTACATGGGGAGGTATGATGGAAACCAAGACTTGAGACTTCTTTCCTTTTTTAGTAGGAGGTGCTTAACAAATGGATAAGACCAGGAAATACAACATGACAAAAAGCATAAAATTCACTGGAATTTGAGGCAGGTCACCCCTCTGTTCAAACAATCTTGAATTACCTTGCATGCTTGGTAGCCTTAAAGATCTGTTCAACCAGAGAACAAAGAGGGAAGAAGAACACCTCTTTGCTAAATTTCTTATTCAGGTTCATTTAGTATCATGATAAGAATTGGGTAGCAAAAAAAAAAAAAAAAGGCATTCTCTCAATCTGTCACTTTGTTGTTGTCCCTGTTCTCTGTAGCTCTTCATGGGCTCCCTCACTCCCTCATGTCAAGGCAGTGACTTATGTTCCCTTCTGGGTTCTTTTTCATCCTTACCTGGCTGACTCTCTCACATTTTTTCAGTTGCTGCATCCAGCAAAGTACCACGGCCAATTTGCATCAAAATGGATCAGCTGATGGTTCAAACACCTTTTCCCAGCACAGTTAATATGTCTGTGCATCAGTTGCAGGGCAGGCATGAGGTTTAGGAACACAACCTGCTCCTAATCCTGCTCCTTCTGCCCATGTGCTGGCTTGCAGTCAGCAGGCCTGAGTGCTGTGAAAGCTGCCTGGGAGAATGGAGGGGCAGACAAATTGTCTAAATGAACCATTGAAGACAGTTCCTTCAGTATGGGAATGGTGGTGCATTGACAGGGTGGTGGCAAGGAAGCATATGCTAGGTGTTACTGTTCTGTTCTGTGCTTAGTGTGGTTGTCATCAGGTTCTGTTTTATCTTAACTTCTCCTGAGATGCCAGTAGGCAGTAATATCCAACTTCTTTGCTGTCATTGCATTCACACCTACACCAACTTCACTGCCACCCTAAACCACCACATTCACAATTAAAATATGTTTCTGTAAGAGCTCAGTGATTAAAAAAAAGTATCTTCCCTAAAAATGAGATATGATAGCTAATTTCTAGCACCAAGTGAAATTTTCATTTTGGTGGGTATATAAGCTTAGAAAGAAAGCAAAATTCATGTTCAATCTTATGTGAATACTTCATTATTCAAATCTGTTGTGGTATCTCCAATAAGCAGAGAGAGTGCAGGTGAAAATGAAATGAAAACAAATTTTATAAATATAATTGCAATTGAAACATGTATTGTCATCATGATTTCATTGGTGCATTATCTGTGTAAATTGGGGCACACTCCTTGCTGACTTATACTGGGAGTTCTAGGATTTACAGATGGTGTGAATCACCAGAGACTGCAAGCAGTATTTTTATAGAACTTTAGTTTTATTAGGTGGGAAACATACACAAGTACACTTCTCTCGCCAGGAAAAACCATGGCTAGGGCAGGGCCACAACAAACTTCCTGCAATGATTTGCAATGTGGATTCACAGGGAAAATCCCCCAAGCCAAGTAGTGCAGGATCCATTGTCCATTCAGTTCCTGGCCCCTTTCTGCAGTAATTATGAAAATTATTGCCAAACATGATGCACTTTTTCTTTTCCTGATAAGGCTTTGCAAGTTTCTGAAGTGAATCAGACCTTGAGCGTGTCCAGGTGCTGTCCCAGAGCACTCAGCAGCTCTGCTGAGTGGATGTGTGGGAATCCTGAGCTGCATCCAGCTGAAATGGGAACAGGCAGGAGGTTGTTCCCCTGGCTGTGGTCAGAGCACTGCAGCTCCCGTGAGAGCGTTGTGAAATACCTCATGGAGACAAGTACTTGATTATTTTGGGGTTTGGATGGAAAAATGGCAGCTCCAGCCACTCAACACCCCAGGGCATTAAACTGCTACAGAAGGAGAGTTATAATTGCAAGGGGAAGATGTTTCCTAATTAATTATGTAAAGCCTGCTGCAGCACAGCCCAGCTGTATTTTCAGTAATGTATCATCTGTTGCACAGTTACTCAGTGTGTTGTGAGCAACTGCTAATCTTAAGAAACTACAGTTTTACTCGGTTGTGGTATTAGATTTAGGACAAACAACACTGCAAGATTTAAAAACAACAGAAGAACCCCCAACCCACCCCACTCCCAACAATAGAACAGAAAAGAACCATGCCCCCAAAAGGTTTTGGGAGATTCTTTATATTCCTCTAATTCTGAGCCTACCTAATGTTACACTTTAAACGTTTTCACTCTAACTGAGAAACAGGAAGTAGGAACATGCTTTTTCATAAATTAAAATAGATATTTTCATGTCACCACTAGACTTCTATTTCTGGAGATTTAACAAAATATAAACTATTGGGGAACTTTTTTTTAAAATAAATTGAGGAAGATTTATTTTTGTCAGCCTCCTTCCAGAGAGACACTGAAACTTCTATTGAAGAATCATGTGTGCTTGATACCAGACCTCAGTCTCTTTCTGGTGTAGCAGGAATGTCTCTTAACATTGTCATAACTTGCAGGCGTCTCAAAAGGTTTGTCTGTGAGACTGTTGCATTTACACTTACTGATTCTGTGAAAACCATGTGCTTAATACCTGTCAAGATGTGTTTCAATGCACTTACATATAATGCAAGCATAACATAAACTATGTGCCAGCAAATAAAGAGTAGGGGTAGGAATGTTGGTTAAATTTAAAAAAAAAAAAAAAAGGGAGGGGAAAAAAATATAAGTAAATATAAATGTGCAATATATTTGAGGCTCTCTTCCATCCTTCCTCCTTTCTGTCAGTGCTGATGCTGCTGTCCAGTTGCAAGCAGATACCCAGTTCTATGTCTGTCTGACTCACGTGGTTGTAACCCTCTTAGCAGTTGGTCCAGCTGGAGGATATGAAGAAGTATTAAATACAGAGGTGGTGTGAGCCTTCTTCTTCACAAATGTACTGCAAGCCCCTCACAGCTTCTGCCAGTTGCTCTTTTACCATTGCAGATCTAATTCCTAACTTGGAGAGGTACTTCATCCATAGGGAGAAATGCTTCACTTGTAATCACATTTTATAGTTCCCTTTGTGGTTTATTCTGCCACTTTGACTTGTCATAGTTGAATAAATTGAATTCTGTGGAGTGCTCTTGTAAAATGCCACCGTTTTGATTTTTAAATGTGCTTTGGAGTGATGAATGCAGCATTAGAGTGGGGTGCAGAGTGGTGCTGAATTTTGTGGATTGTAGCTCTGGGTTTTATTCTCGAGCCTCTCACCAGATTATTATGATTCAAGAACAGGTCATTTTCAGGTTTTCTGCTCCTGCCTTCCATCTCTGTCGAATGAATGTGTTTTGGCTATGCAGCAGGCCTGTGCTGACACCCAGTTGGTTCATTTCTGAGCAGCCAGGCAGCAGGCACTCTGTTAAACATCATGGAATGGCTGTTGCACTCATCTACTAATTACCAGACTGCTGCCATGTACTTCCATCATCTTTTATTGGGAACAGACACTTTGGGTTGTAAAGTGTCTAAAAAGGAATCACTGTTTTAACATCTATTTATGTGGTGCCTGTCAGTGAGCTTTCCTTCCTTGGGTGAAGCAAGATAAAAGCAGCAGAAAAGGTATAACTAGAATGCAAACACAAAGTTAAGAAAGTGCTTTGAGGTCTTTGAATGAAGTGTACTGAGGATTATTACAGCTGTTTTCTTTCCAAGAAAACAGTCTTCCAGGAAAACGCTAGCTCTTCACTAGATCTAACACAAGATCTTCCAAGAAAATGCTATCAAATAGTATTATTTTTATAGACAATTTATCTTCTCTACTTTAAAAGCACCAGAAATTTCCAGGGTGTCTCAGTCCATCTGTTAATGGAGAAACCAAAGGACCTGGGCAAAATACATCTCTCCAATAGTGAGGTCTGAAGTGAAGTTCTAAAACCTGCCAGAGTTTAGGAAAGGCTCTAGAGTTTGCCGTCGAGTGCTTTACCTTTTGAGGAGTGTGCTTGTTAATGAACAAGCTGCTTAAGAATAGTAAAGCTGAAACTAATTTAGAGGTCATATCTGAAGTAGGTTTAACAACTAACAAAATCGTACTAAACCTGGAACACCATTATCAGATCCATCGCTGTGTTTTAGGCAGCCAATGACTTTTCCCATCAAATTTGGAGATGTATTCATTTGTGAAGTTGTTTTATGTCATGTGGAAATCTGAGAAAAGAAATCTTGCCGGTGTGAGGGAAGAAATATGGAAAGTAGCAACACTGTAAGGGCTTTAGATGTGATTTTGCAGAGTGACAGATTAATGAGCTCTAGGTGTCATACGTAGGAGTATCCCATGGTTTGTTTTAACTACTTAGTTCGAAGGGGAGCATGTCGGGGAAGCTATTTTTCCATATTTTCCCTGGAAAGCGAGGAAGGCAGGCAATGCATCTAATTAGTCCCTTAAGGAAAACAAGTGTTTGAAGGAGCATTTATTACAGGACTTGAAAAAAAATAATTGTTTTTCAGATAATTGCCTTCGATGAGCTTCGGACAGACTTCAAGAGCCCCATTGACCAGTGCAACCCAGCCCACGCAGTGAGTACAGCTGGGGCTCATCCAGAAACAGGGAGCACCGAGCTGGCAGTGAAGGATGAGCGGGGAGCCTCTTGTGAAGTCAGCTGTGGCTTGGGAAATTGATTTATTGGGCCAGTCTTAGAAAGCCAGATGGTGATTTTTATGTTAATGGCTTTCCTCTTTGCTGAAGGAGGAAGGAATGTAATTTGTGAATTCGAAAACTGAAGAATGTCCTGTGATGCTAATGATTTCTTCTTTACCTTTTCATCCGATATATATATATATATCTATATATCTATAAATCCTATAGATGATGTCCGTGGATGTAACCTGGTTTTGAATTTACTGGAAGTAATCTGATTTTCAATCCACTTTATCTGTTTTTACTTCCCATCTTGAGAACTGCACACTGAATCTATATGTACCAAATTCCAGTAAATTGTTAGCTTCCTAAAACTTGAGATGCTCCGTGGCGATAATTTCATCTTATTTTAAAATAGTAATGGAATTGGTCTCCACGATCAAAAAATAATCATATTTTCATATTTTCACTTTTTCAATCATATTAGTTAAGGAATCAAAAAGTGAATCACAAGATTTCTAGTAAAGCACAGCAGAGTATTCTTTGGTTGGTTCTCATATGTGACTTCCATGATACCTTCTGTGATAATTCAAGCAATAATGCCAGATTGCTTTTTTCTGCACAGTATACGTGTTGATGCCTTTTATATTGTCATAAAATGAAGATTTTTAGTGGGCATTTCCTGTATCTTTGATCAAGTGTATTTTCCTTTTTCCCAATTTACAGTTGCCTGTGCCCATATTCCATTTATTTGGTGGGGTCGTTTTCTGTAATTGCACTGTAAGAGTACCTGAAGTTTACCCATGTGTCCTCTACAGTGTTTTCATGACAGAGGGTAAAACCTTTTTGACAAGAGGAGGCTGAATTAAAAAGAAATCAGAGGCAATACCAATGCCAGTACTGAGAATTTAATTCAAATTTTCTGGTTTGCTCTCTGCTACTCTCAGTTCAGAGACAGACTTCCTGCTTCTCCAAGGCCAGCTGCAGTTGGCATCTGTCTTTCCCTTTCCCCTTCTAAAGGCAAGGGAGCTTTCTGCAGCTTCACAGCCACATCCATACATCCATTCTCACATTTGCAATTGTGAATCTAAAATTTCTCACTCTCTTTTAGCTCAGAGACTCCAAAAACAGGCACAGTATTTTTCTGGTGCCTATCAAGCTGCCACTACCTCATTGTCTCTCCAAAATGATACTTTTTTTGAAAAAGTGGCTTAAACCAGGGGATAAAAAGCAAAAGAGACTAGAATTGAATTTGCCACAAGTTTGTGTTTTAAAACATTTGAAAAGCAAAAAGCTTAGGGAGAGTTGGCTTCTCACACTGGTGTAGTACATTACCTGTTTAAAAAAGGTTCATTGGAATGTTTTTGCCATGTCAAAATGAAAGTATCAGCTAGTCTGCTGAGGACAGCAAACCCACTCTGCCTTCTGCAGTGTAACTAACAGTAGAATCTTTCACAGTAACTTCAGTGATGGGGTTATGCAGTGAAATTTGGTTTTGGTGGTGAGTTTCTCATGATGAGCCATTGAAAAGAAAGCCTATCTTTGATTTGTCTTCTTTTTCTGAGTTGACCTTAGAACATCTTTTGAGTCACAATGCTTAAGTACAGTGATTCTCAGCATCTATGAAAGCATCTGTTGTTTAAATTGGCATTTCTAGGACATTTCAGATATTTTTCACTAATGTGTTAAACTCCAGTATCACGTGGTTTCAGGCACCATGTTAGTGATAGAGGAAGAGCTGCCATGCAGAGTTCATTGTTGTTTTTCCCACTTAGGTTTATCTTGAAGTCAGAGGTTGGGTACCTGAAAATGCAAGACCAAATCTCTGTGTTATCTATTGGCACAATTGGATAGAGCCACAAATGCTGACTTAAAAAAGAGTTGCAGCATCTGCCTAAAGGCTAACATAGACTTGAATCCCCAGCTGATATTGTTACACCCAGTAACAAATGAAAAATAACTTACTGGGACTTAGAAAGGGGAAAACCATCGGGTTTGCAAGCGATAGGTAAGAAGTCAATGCTGTCGATTGGGATTAATAATATGTGCTGCTTCACTGCAGCCATTAATTAAAGCATTGACCCCCTTGTAATTATAATATATTGTCTTCATTTATAACATCAGCTAATCTCCTGCCTTTCCCCCCCTTTCTCTTGACAGAGGGAGAGACTGAGGAATATTGAGAGGATTTGCTTCCTCCTGCGAAAGGTGAGCATGAACCAGCCAAGGATTTGTGAAGTTTATGAGAATTAAAGCCATCCAGTGGCAGTGTGCATTTATTTTCTCTTTGATCCTCACACTCTGTTGATGGAAAGCTGGATTCTACTGAGAAGTGAAAGTCATGACGACCTTGTAAGGACAGAGTTAGACAAATTATAAAAGGTTCACATAATAGAGGGTGTCTGGATAAAAACTGGACTTCAGAGCATCAGCTCATTTATGTTGGAACAAGCTTTTCCGAGGTGGTGAGTCCTTTTGCAGTTGCAGCTGGAGGTTCTTTTATAGTCCTATAAAACTATGGAACTGCTGTTACTGTTGTAGTAGAGGCTTTAAAAATACCCTTTTTTTTGAATAGTGGCTTACTATTTGACATGCTGAACATTTTTATTAGTTACATATCTAATGTTCAAGGTTTCTGGTTGATGGAATGGAAAAGTTGATGCAGTGTGTATTTCAGCTTGGCAAAAGTGAGATTGCTGAGTGCCTCAGCTTCTGAGAGATTTGGAGGAGCTGATACATTGTGGGTTACTTATCTGTGGCTTCAAATAGGGTTTTCACAAACAATCTTTGTTTTTCCTGTGTCCCATTGAAGTAAAAATAATCATGGTTCCAAACTATTTTATTCTGTGTTTGAGTTTCTCTACATTGAGTTCTGCAGAGTGGTAATGAGGCCACCTAAATCCTGCATTTTTCCTTAAAAAGGTCATCACTGCAGTGTGGACTGCTGAACACACCCTAATCAAGCTAAGACCTAGATTCAGAGAGGGTTTTAAGAAACTGGTGGCCTCATCCTTAGAGGTTTTGGGAAAGCCAGTGCTGGGGATTATCGCTTTGGGCTGATCCAAAGGCAGAACCGTGACTTGGTGCAGAGCCTGTGGAACTGTCATCCTCCCTTCAGTCAGAACCTGAGTCGTGTCTGTTTAGCACCACTGTGAGCATGTGGCTGTTCAGGAGCCACATTTAAATACTCCCTGAGCCTGTTTATGTCACCTGGGATATGAAAATAAACACTTATCACCAATAGCGATCCACTTTATCAAATAGGCAGCCAGCCAGTCTCAAGCTGTGTCCCAGTTTCTTGGGCATAAAGCAGCTGTTGAGTGGTAATGGTTTAATATATGTGAGCCCCATGGGAATGCCTTGCCTGCATCAATGTTTAATTTTTATTGCGCCTCGGCCTCGTTGCGAACAGCAAAACGGAGCGTTTTGGCTAATTGCAGACTGTATTCATAAGGGATTGGCTTGCTTCTGGTTCACTTAAATGGTTTGTTAATTCAGCCTCTTCTTCAGAGTTCTTTGGGGACACATTTGTTTTAATTGAGGGATTATATGCCAGAAGAGGAGGGTGCAATAACTACAGAGATTTGTAGCCTTCAAATCTGACAAGCACTAAATATAGCTGTGTTTTATGTAGCATAGAGGAAAATTGAGGAAAAACACTGAAGAACTCAGTGCCAGCTCTATTGATACGGGCAAATAGCAGTTAGGATTCTTCCAGCAAGCACTAAATATATCCTTCTATATTGTGTGACTTTAGGGTCTGTTTCTATTTCTATGAAACAACAGCATACCTATTTTGACATCTGGAAATTTTTTAAGGGCTTTGGAAGCAGTAATATCTTGCTATTTATGACGTTAGAACTTAGTGCTTAAGAGCTGATGCGAATTTGTTGTTTTAAAGAGGTTATAGGTGGGCTATAAAAGTATGTTCAATTTCATTATACGCTGGTTTTAGAAGGGATTCTTGGGAGTTGTTAAATGGGCCTAGAATATGTCATATAAATGCGGTCCCAGTGAGCAAAGATTTTGTTAAGGATGTATTTTTGGGTTTATCTCCAGAATACTTGAAGTTTATTGTCAATCAGTGACCGGGGATGTGATACTTCACCAAATATTATATAACTTATCTAACTTATTTACATTTTCCAAAATAGAATGGAGGATGTCAGTGTTCTGCAGCCTGGCATTTTCTGATATTTGATTTGGGGAAAATGTTTCTGTATCATTAACACAAGCAGGATTTGTGTGAAGCAGATATATATGATGCTGGCATGTACACATGCAGGAGCACATGGGTCTTTGTTTCTATGGTGCTGTAAGATTAGGTAAGCCCAAATGAGAATGCTTGATTCTGCGTAAAGCAGCTATGAACATTGTATAGCCACAGTCAGACCTCTCCTACCCTGAAGTAAATGAGAAGAAGGCTTATTTTCTGAACCCAGCACCTTGTGAGGTTCTCTCAGGGTACAGGTGTCTCATTTTAGTCAGTGGTGTAGGGCTTTATAGGATAAATTTGTGCTGCAAACTGCTGAACATCCCATTACATGGGCGTTGGTTGCCATACAAGTGTGGGGATGATTCACACAGGACACACACCTGTGTGAGCAAATGCTGTGCAGGCTTTTTTGCTGTGCATTGCCTTTGTTTCCCTAAGGATGTGATTCCATGGCTCACTGCAGTGCTATCCAGAGGACACAAACTAGTGGTGGGCGGGAGCAGAGCAGTACAGACCAGCTCAGGCTTCTTGGGCTCATCAGCCCTGCTGAGGGCTGCAATAGGCAAGGTGTGTCTGGGAGGTCTTCTGTGATTCTTACAGTCAAAATATTTCGGTGGGGCTGTTAAAATATATTCAGTTACTGATGACAGCAATATTATTTAATTGTAATTGCAGTTGTAGTTCAAGAAATCTGTCTAACCGATTGATTCCTTATTTTTTAATTCCTAATTGATACTTATGTTAGCACTAAGGACAATTAGGAATTTCCTAGATTAAAATACAGTCAAATTCATTAATCAAGCACTGTAATACTATTACTTCACCTTGGAGGAAATTTAAATTACATTTTGATTAGGTTATGCATCATAGTTTTTGAATTAATTCAGTAAATCCTTGCTAAGGAGGAGAGTTGATTGAACTTTCTCAGTGAACACATTTCAGATTTCAGTTTGCCCATGCCAGACACTGCTCAACAATAGAAGTAACCTTTCTCCATTTATCAGCAAATAGTTGTTTTTAAAGCCCATTAAGCTAAAGTAAGAGTGATTTATGGACATCAGAACTGGAACTTAACTGGGAGGGAGTTGAGGTAGATAAAAGACAGACTTTTACTAATTTTTCTAATGTAGTGCAGCATTTAATTAAATTATGCCTAAAATTCCTAAAATTGCAAGTGTAAGAAAATACTGTACCAGGGCTGAATTCTTTTTCTTGGTTTTATTTCAGGTTTTTGGCTTTTTGGTTTTTGTTTGGGTTTGTTGGGGTTTTTTTTAGCTCCTGAAGGGATGATTGGAAGAGAGTAAATTCAGCAAGAATTCTAACCACAGGCAAGGTGACATTAATCTCAAAGATGTTCCAGATGAACTTGAACTGTCTTGAAAAATACAAACAAATACACAGACAAAAACCCCTGCAGGGACTGTATTTGAATAACCAAACTTGGCCAGTTCAGCATTCCAGTACTAGCAGTAGTACAGTAGATAGTGAATCAGGAGCTGGGGTGTTTAAAACAAAACAAACTTAAAAACTTCTTCACCTAATATTTTTTTGAAGCAAGTTTTATTGTTTTAGTTTGGTGGTTAGGCAGTGTCAGTGCTTGATCTGGTCTTGTACCTCTGTCACTCTGATTTCCGCTGGAGCTGGATCTGCTGTAGTAATGGTGGAAATTCATTCTGTATTCAGTAGTTCTGGTGTTTACCAGATTCAATTCTGATTTTTACCAAAGGTAAAATAAATGTCTATTTAAAATTTATATTTCATTTTATATGCCCTAATACATGTGATAGTTATGTTTCACTGTATTTACAGGTTTTGGTAAATAAAATCCATATTACCTCAAGGAGCAAATGCAGAAGCCATTCCAGACTGTGGTCATGCAAATAAAATGTAAAACCTAGTGAGTGTAATATAGAATTCCAGACACCTGAGTGTCTGTACAGTTTTGTTTTGGTACATTTCAATAATTACATAATCTGTAAAACAAGTTAAAATTGCTTAGATGTGTGCAGGTACAGTAATCCAGAGGCATGAGCACACAGGAGCTTGAAGGGTTATGGGTTGACACCACAGGTTCAGCTGTGGAGAGAGCATTCTGAGGATGAAGATAAGGCTTGTTATCCTGTGTCTGTCATGCCTGTTTGTCAGCACTGAATGCACACACTCAAAACTTGGACAAAACCCCACAAATATGTTCAGTGAAACATTACTGAGCTCATTGGATCAGCTAACAGGGAACAAGTTAGTTTTTAGGCTTTTTCTTAATAGCAGAAGAGGATTATTTGAGTAGGGAGGTTCTTTTTCTTTACATGTAGCTAAATATTTGTGAAATCAGCACTTTTAAAACAAGCCCTGTCCTTCCTTGTTTACCCTTATCCAGCTGACATTTTTTCCCTGCATATTTTGGCTGAAGGAAACTGAGTAATATGCAGTGGAGTGATTGCCATATGAAATAATTTTTTTTACTTAGACCTTGACAGGCTCCAGACCTTCCCCTTCCAGTGGCTCCTACCATTCCCTACTTGCAGCAGCTACAGAGGCCACTTCTTTCAGGAGTGTCAGGTGTCCCAGTAGCTCATTTCAACTGGCTGATCATATCCGTCTCTTCTTGAAAAATTTGCTGGTTATTGCAGGGATCACTCTCTCTGTTGTTCTGCCTCATAGTCACTGGCAAGCCTGAGATAAATGTGATGGATTTTAAGAGGGTGGTTTGGGGTATGTCTGTTGATTGCTTCCTCATGCATTTAGGGATTTATGGATGTGTGACATTCTTTCAGCCAGTCTGCAGGCTGATAGTCATTAGCAGAGCACTTCTGTAAGCCCATAGCATGGCTCATTAAAATGCTTAATGTGAGGTTATATAAGCAAATTTAGCAAATGCGATGCATAATCACAAGGAATTTTGAAAGTGGTGTATAACTATCCATATTGTAAGAAGGAATCATACTTTCTCCCTGGGGCTGAGAAATCTCCTAGGTGGAAACAACAGCAGCAAGACAATTAGCTTGCTGTGAAACTGGGAATAGCAGCAATGGTTTTACCTTGGTAGTGCCATACATTTTTTTACAAAAAAAATATTGAAGATGGAGATAACATCTCCATAAAGATGTTTTAATTTCTCATTAAGTTGGACTTAACAGAAAATGTTGCAGCATAGCCACACTTGGAGGGATAAGTCTGCAGGGTAAATGCATCCCTGGCTTCCACCTAGCTGGTAGTGGACATTTAGTCTTTGAAGCTTAGCTGTTTGTGCTGTCTAGGAGGGGAACAATTTTCGGTCAAGTCATAAGGCATTTTTGGGCTGTGGAAATGGGAATTCTGCCTCACAGGAGAAAGAGGCTGATATTTCCAGAGTTCTGATAAACTACTGCTGAAACAAGGATCACAAAGGGAACAAAAAATGGCAGCGTGTGACATTTTTCCTGTTAATGGTGATTGTTACAATGATGGAGCACATGAGCTCTGTCTGCTCTCATTAGGGACCAAAAGGTTCATCATTGTTGCTGGCTTCTCAGTACATGTTGTATTTCTCGATGTATCTAATGCTCTCTCTTTTCACACCTCATCAATGTGATGAAACTGCTGAGTTTTGAGTAATCTTCTGGGCAGTAGGAAAACTGTCAGGAGACCCTTCCCACAGAGTGGCTGGGAGAATAAACCCCTATCAAGAGGCAACGTGGATAACTTCTGAAGAGTGCACATAAAATTCTGTGTGTAGAAAAAACACTGCAGATACCCAGGTAGTTATTCAATGTCTCCCTGTGACTCCGGGCAATACAGAAGGTTGTACCCAGGCAGTGTTTAAAATTATTTAAGTAAACGCTGTGTACTTTTAAGATTTTTTTTTTTATGATCTCTGGTGCCTTTCTTTTTTTCCCCTCCCCAATCTTTGCACTGCAATTCAGTGGTTCAGAACAGAGTTCAATCCTTTTTATTGGATCACATTAGATAGTTTTGTGAAGATCTGAACTTGCTATTGACTGGCCTGATAAGCAGTGTGAATATGAAACAGGTGTTTGTTAATCCTTTTTTTAGAGGTTTAAGCATATGATCTGTTACTGGGGCTACAGTGATATTCTGAATTAACATTATCAGATAAAAACTTCACATTTTAAAACTGTCTTTTGATAAAGTCAAAAGGGTAGTTTTAGGCTGTTTCATTTGTCTTCTTTCTGGAAGAAAATATAATACAGGAGCACCTCTGCTTTTGTTGTCTTTAGGTGGATGTTCTGTTGTCTTATGTTTTGCCACTTTTTGAATTTTTCATTCTGTTCTCTTAGTTCCATACTTTGATCTTTTAAAGGTTGTGTTGTGCTTCAGCCAGAGATGACTTTCAGCAAGACTTGGCTCTCCTTTTCCACAATGTTTGCATTGGTATTTGTGTCACAGCAGTGCTTTTGGTCTCAGGTAAAGAATAAAGCCTTGTTGTGCCAGATGCTACAAAAAACCACAAGATAATAAATATCAAGAACACCTGTTTACACTCACAAGACATGCACACAACAGGAAAGGAAAGGTTGCACAGGTGTTCTGATGGATAGAAGTCCTTTTTTTGGAGACCTACTTAGTTTTCTTGATAGCAGGCATAGCTTGAATCTTTAAACTGAAGCTAAAAATTTGTTTGCTGGTTTTGAGAGGTCTGATGTTTTGTTGTGTCAATAATTGCATGGGGTCTCGAATCTCTACAGCAGCTGTTCAAATCCAGCCCAGTTTGGAGTCAGACTCAAACTACTGTGGTCACATTGATGATTGTTGGGAGTGAAATTATCTGGTATTGAATGCTTAGAGGCTTGGGATGTTTGCTTCACAGAAATACTAATAAACATAGGCAGCAAGATGAGCTAGATCTCTGTCAACATCACACTGAGTATGAGCTACACCCCTCTGCTATACCTGCACACACACAATTAGCTTCCAAACTGCCTCAGAAGACATTCCAGAGTTTGCATGCAGCCACTGGGATAAAGGATATTGCTGTTTCCAAGGCATTAATTAGACCTGCAGATTTTGTAGGATGCCATGCTGTGCATATTCTGGCAATTAGGATTTGGACTGTGATAGCATCATCCATCATAGAACTAAATTCATTGAAGTTCTCCTTTGTTTGAAGTGCTCCAGAACTTTTTTAAATAGTTAAGGTTCTGAACATGTGAGAGAAACCCAAAACTGGTGTTTATTTCAGTACTCCATCCCTATTTGAAAGGTACTGCTAAACTTCCATTGCATGATAAAACCAACTTTATTCTGACCTTCAGAGTGGCTCTGACAAGATATTTTTTCATTAGGAAAGAGCATCCTTACACTTCAGGGATAAAATTTGAAGTTAGCTAAAAATGTATTGGTACACAATTTTAAGTTTATGAAAATCATGACTTATAGTGGAGTTCTTTTTAGACAATTTTCACACAGCATCTCTCATTAGTCAAGAGAGGCAGGAGATAAATGCTAAATCTTCTGTTCCTGTAAACAGAGGGGCTGTCCTTAGGTTGTATCAGGGAAAGAAAGAAGAGTGTTGCTTGACAGGAGAAGTGGAGCTACAGGAAAAGGAAGTGAAATATCTGTAACTGAAATATGACACACTTTCACTATCTCTGTGTTGGTTTAATTGTTTTCTGCAGCTTGCCTAAAAGAGGATGGAGTGAATATATTCACAGTGGTTCACACTTGGTAGAGGTTTTGTTTGCACTCAAAAGAATGAAGGACATAATGATTTCCCCTGAATCTTGCAATAGATTTCCAGTGTAGACATAACTTAGGCCTTCAGTACCTTTGTTACTGAGCTGCCTTTTCCAGTTCTACACTCTGAGAGGAAATTCAGCACAGATCATTTAAAGCTTCTCCCTTTCCCTCTCTTAAGTCTTTTCTGCCTACTTTTTTGTTACATTTGTTATCTGTGAAGTGTGGAATGGGATAAAATGGGGCATGCCCTCTTCAGTTAGTCTTTTGGGCACCCACATAGTTTGAATTTCATCAGAAAGAGCTTGGCACAGCAGCTATTTTGCAGAACTGATAATAGAATTGGGATCAAAGAGCTGGCAGTATTTATACTTTGTACACAAATAATCCCATAAATGTTGCCTGACTAGAGATAGTGCATCTCTTCTTCACACTTTCTGTTTTATTTTAAAGAGATTGCATTCATATTAACTAAAAAAGTATTACTATATTCAGTAAAAGTACTGAATATAATCCCTTTTGTCCTTTCTTTGGATACGGTATCATATCTGGAAAGAAAGCCCTTAAAATAGGACTAAAGAATTGAGAGGAAGTGTAGTATTTCTGGCAGGCAATTCATTCACTACTGACACTCATTTATTAAGTGCATTGTGCCAACTCTATTTTTAGTCAATTTTACAAGGTCCTGAATTCAGCACTTTTCAAAAGTTAGAACATAACAATTGCTATTTTTAGAAATAATTGCCTAAGGATGTCTGTGTGCTTACCTAGGGATAATGAGAAGATAGATCCTGCTGTGTCTGCCAGGTGCTCATAGCAGGGGGAGCTTGTAAGGGGAGAAGTTATGAAAACTCTTGCAAGAGTGAAGAGTTCAAACTTGTGACTCAGCCACAGTTTGGGCCTTATCCCTTTTTTACTCCAGAGGGGAAGTAAGATTTGCCAGAGTGATGCCTGGTGAAAACTGGAGTATCCTTTGAAGGGAGATATTCATAATGTTATTACTCATGAAAATATTTATGTATAAAACTGTTTCAGGTTAACTGGCTATATTTTGCTGCTAATCTCATCTCTAAGTGTTTAGTCAATAATCAAAGTGCCAGACAAAGTGTCACCCTTTAACTGATGACCTCTTGCTCTACAATTCAGCTTCTCCCAGTCCTGTTTTGGAGGGTTTGTAAACATAGGTCCTTACAGTGGGAGAACATCACAAGTAACAGTGGAATAAGCTGAAGATGCAGCAAAAATGTAGATGAGTAATGTTGTCTGTACTGTGCTCCTGAGAGCAGTGTACTTCTCAGCCACTTGGGGTGATGCGATTTATGCATCTGTTCCTCAGAGCTGTATTGAAATATTGGCAGAATTTGACTTGCTAATGGCCTATATTTGCTCTAATTCAGTATGCAATAAAGTAAGTATTTGCATTTTAATAAAACAGAGGAAGTTAAACCAAAGGTCACTGTTATGTTTAGCAGAATGTTCAGTGTGGATTTAAGTTGGGATCACACCCTATAAAGCTACTATGCAATTACAAAAAGCAGTATAATTCCTAAATGTAGAGTGCAGTGATTTTCCCACCACACCTGTTTATGGATGCACTTTTTTCCTGTTGTGAGTTAAATGCCCTACCTTGCATCTCGTTGCTGATGTTTTCTGTTGTAGTGCCAGGGAAGGAAATGTCTTTGCTATGCCTGCACTGCACCAAATCCACTTCCTCAGAGTGACAGTCTTTGCACAGCCCATACAGAAACAGCCCTCTAGTCAACACTTAGTTTTTAGCATTTATGGAATTGTCACGCTCAGGCAGACCCCAGGAGAAGGCCTGAGGGCCCTCCCTGAGCCATGCAGATGGCTGAACTTCATTTTGCTCCTGCCTGAGGCTTCTGCATTCATAGGCCTGCCTGTGAACAGGGGGGCTGGTTTTGGAGCTGCTAATGAGCAGCTGCAGCGCTAATTGCCCTTCCCCCCAGTTCTGGGTGAGCAAGCACAGGCTGCAGGAGCTCTTGGAACAGCCCAGCTGCAGGGTGTCCTGGCTGGTTGTGCCTGAAATACAAAAGTGAGGTAGGGCAAGAAGGGGCTTATTACCCTGTTTCCTGCCAGTGCTGGGGAAATGAGAGAAGTTTGCACTCCGGCGTTGCTGGTTTGAAATTAGCATTAGGAAAAGGAAGGTCATAAAGATGTCTCCTGATCCCCGCTGAGTGGAAAAGAACAGTTTGCAGAGGAGATACACTTACAAGATCACGGCACATCTGCCCTAATGACATGCCTTCCAAGGATGGGGCACTTCTTGAATTGTGCCAGTGCCCTGCAGACCTTTCAGTCTTTTTTTAAATCGATTTCATAACCTTTTTACCTGTTGGCTGCTATGACCTCCCATGGGCTTTGCAGTATCGAAATATTTATAGGTACTCCTCATGAGTGTCCTGTAAAGACCTGATTCTTGTCTGTCACTCCTGTTGGAGGTCTTACTGGTCTTAAGAAAAAGCTTAAATATTCTAGTCAAAAACTAGCACCAGTGGAATCTATAGATATTGAATATAATTATCCCCATCTTGCTGAAGAGAGAAATGAGACAATGAGAAGTGAAATGATATGCCTAAATATAAATGTGTTTAGTAGCTGAGATGGAAACAGCATCCAGAAATCCTATATTTTAATATTAGATCTGGTACTGTGTCACAGATGGATATGGAGTGAGAATAGTAATTAGGCTCTTTGTGTTACTCATTTCATTGTCTGGTATTTGTGCTGTGGAGTGACTTATGTTCACATCCACTTAAAAGAAACGCTTAAAGAAATTCCAGTAGCTCTTTAGAATATTTAAATTACCTTCACAAAGCACTGGCTTTTTGCTGCTTTGTTTCATTGTGATCCTGAACAGTGGGTGGAGGGGTGAAAACACAGATGTTATATCCCTTTTTTTAAAATTTGTGCTCTGCATTTGGTCTGTAACATTAAGTCTTGCATGTGTGCACTGCTGCTCTCCCCCAGATAAAATGTAAAGCTGTATATAAGAACTCAGTAGGTTCAACTGCACATCCTTTTGATGATCTGAAATCCATTTCCCAGGCATTTTCTTTTCAACTACACGCACACATCTACCTAGCAAACTGCTGAATACTTCCAGAGGTTTGCATAACGTGGTTTTGAATTACTTAAAATGGTTTTGTTACATGATTGTGTTATAACAGTTTGATGCTACTGAATTTCTAAGTGATTGCTATAAGCAACTAGAAGACAGTCTGTAGAGACACAAGCAAGTGTGGATTTTAACAGGAGAATTGAAATAAATTGAACCTGAATATTTGGACTGAAAACTTTAGTATATTTACTGTGACAGCATTGTGTTGTCCTCTAGGGCAGCCTTTCAGAAGAAGTTTTGGAAGTCAAGTAACCCAAATCATTTAAAGTAGATTAGAAACATGCACTAGAAAAGTAGGAGGACTCCCTGTATTTCAAGAGTAAATTTAGTGTTTCGTGTGTTTGATCAGTGCAAACAGTATGTTTGAAACTGTTGGAATTATTAAGACGTGTGGTCTGTGTATTTAAATTACACACAGTTGACCCTTCTTCTTTGGTTTGTGCACCAACAGGGGGAAACAGATGATTTGTTTCACAGTATGTACATTCCACATGCATACACAGTCTGGGCTAAGGCACATGCTACTACTAATTTTTTTGTGTGGTTTTGCTTCATTTTTTTCACTTTCTTCTACTAACAATTCTGTTTTTTTCTGGTCTCTGCTGTTCAGTTAGGGGAATTTCAGAGTCATTAAATAATCTCCCTTTGATCTCACAATGTCTTTAACTCAGCTGACACTCCCCAGTAACCCAGGTTAGCTCTGGCAGACTCTGTAGGGATGGGCTTCAACGTGTTATTGAAATAACTGCTGTGTCCTGAAACCTTGGGTACACCTCCACCCCCTCTTTCCCTGCTGCTGCTGAGGACCCATTCTGTCAGCTTTTTTTGAGGGATGTGGTGGAAAAAGCAGCAAATGAGCACCACAGTGACAAGCTGCAGTCATCCTCTAGTGCAGGCAGATGCAGCAGCAATAACCACTGCAATAAAAGCAGCAGGCAGTTAGGTCAGACCTAATCTGGGGCCTGGGAATGATTCCACACAGGCATGGTGCTTTTGGTTTCTTGTTGCTTTCAGGTGGATGGAGAGGGGCTTGAGTGTTTTTAAGGTGAACAACTCGTTTCTGCTGGGGTAATCACCATAGTTCTTCACGGTAGATGAAGGAGATTCAACCCCCTCTTCTCTCCAGGATTTTCCTGCCATCTGTGGGAGGAGAAGGCAGGCATTCAGAAGGGAAGTTGTTTCAGCCTCTAATAGTGTAATGAAGACTCTCAGAAGCCCTGGTGGGGTAGAGTGTGCAATGGCTGGCAATTTTTGGGTCCAGTGTAAAATCTGTGGTTGCAGTGAAGAGGTTATTGACGTGCACAGATGGAGACTGATGTAGACTCTGAGTCTTTTGGGGGAAGGAACAGCAATTCTGTGAGAATTATTATTATTGTGTAGCACTCAGGAGTATTGGTCTCAGCAAAGTGCTGGAAAGAAGGATCTTGACATTTCAGTGGCCTAAGAGTGACTGAGAAAACTGTTTGATTCACTTGTTGCAATTGATTTTCTAACTGAGAATTTCACAGCACTGAAGAAAGGATATTATTATTCCTCCTATAATATCTTCCCAATTCTGGTTGTTCCTGTGAGGTATTTTAAGGGCCCTGTTCACTGGTGAGACAAACTGTAAGAGTCATTCCATGTAAAAATGATCCCGTGTCCTGTAAAATCAAAATTACATTTGAGAAGGAGGTACCCATATGTAATAAACAGAATAAGGAGGAAAGGTAATGACAGAAGAAGAGAGGCGGGTTGTTGTTGTTGTTGATGGGGTTTTTTTGTGTAAGAACAACAGAATTGATTTAGGAAATAGGAAACAGAATAAAATTATTTAGGACTGAGCTTCTCTAAAGAGGTCTTTGTATTCCTATAAACAGAAAGAAGCTGCTAATAGGTGCTTAAATTCAGTTGTTTTCCTATTCTTGAGTTCAGCCAAACCTAGATGTCTATCCATAGCAAAGCCTTCCTTAATTTCTTTGGAATTAGAGGAGGAGGATCTATCTACATGTGTGTGTGTGCGTGTACTACTTTGTGTGAGAATGAATTCTTGTGGTGAGATGGTAATGAGTATGATACCCACCTAAGATTTTACATTTTAAATGTGAATGACAAATTGTGAGTAAGGGTTTACTGATGAGGACGTTTACTTACTATACATATCAGAGCAAAACTAAGAAATTTACAGTGGTTTATCTTTCCCTTATGTTATAGCAAAAGGTATTTCTGATTAGCAGAATTTTTTTTGGTTTTTTTGTCTAGAAGCTGACTTCCTTTTCAGGCTTTCCTGTGGTTTTCCACAGGGAAATATCAGCCAGCTGAATTGCTGGTGGTAAATTTGTAGTGCCATTTGAGCTGGGGACTCTAAGTGACCAAGTTGCATCCCTTAAGAATTATGCTGCTATGCCAGTTTCTCCTTCTCCATGTTTCATAACCATCTCAAGCTTCATCTTGAGCTGTGTCAGAAAGCAGAGGTCGTTATCTGAATCAGGATGTTCCTGGTTCAAAATAGAAGTGTACTATTTATATCCTAACATGTTTACCATCTGACAGCTTCCTATGCTCTCCCAGGAATGAATTAAAAGATGTTGGTTTAATTCCTGTTGCAGCTATCTGTATCTCTGAAGTTGCTTTTCAGTTGAGTACCTCAGCAGGAGGAACAAGGATTGACTGCTGCTTGTTTCTCAGCCAGCTTTCTTCTCTCCAGGAGCTGAATCCCATGTTTGTTAAAGTTGATTTCAAGTTTCCATTGTTTTCAGAGGACATCGTGTCAAATTGCAGGATGATTCTTACAGCCAAGAGCTGAGGCAGTGTTTTATTTTAGTTATTTACCTCATAAGCCTTGCTGTTAGTGCCTTTCTATACTTTATGCTTCCAAGTCTCTCACCTCCTTTTAGATCTGGTCTCTTAAATACATCAGCTGAAGGTAATTGGCTTTGCAGGCTGAGCTTTGTTTGCTTCTTTGCATGAATTCTCTCCAGAAAGAGTGATCAGCAATGATCTTTTCTTTATTTATATCTACAGGAAAATACCACTTGAAGAAAAGGGTGAAGAGATATAAAAGACCCATTTGGTGTTCTACCAAAAGTATAGATAGATTGAATTTACACCAGGAATTGTGACTGGAAAGTGAGCCTGCTCCTGAGAGTCCTCTGCTTCCTTTGTTTCCTGTCTAGTTTCACTGCAGATTTTTGTTTTGTTTTTCGAGCTCTGCATAAATTTGCACCGTGGGTTTCCTTCCCTGTTAGTACCAGCCAGGCCACTGATCAGGCACCAGGGTTGCAGTCTCGCTAAGTTTTTTGTCTATTGTGTTGGAATCAGAAACCAAATATGTGAAATAGAATGGAATATGCTTTAAAGTGTTGTGATGTTTAGTGGGCAGATGCACCTCAAGAAGACCTTTCTTGTCTACAATTTGTGATGAAGATGAATCATTCTTTGGGGAAAGGTTATAGTCATGTTGTAAATCACATTTTAAAAAAGGGGGGAAAAAAGATCCAGCAGTGATAAATAAGTACCATCTGGAATCTGAACTATATAATTGTATTATGATTTGTCATACATGTAAGAGAAACTCTTGAGAATGTTTAAGTTGAAGGCACAGTCACAGATATACCAAAATATGTTAACTTCTTCAAGTACTGAAGTGAAATGAATTAAAAAAATATGTTCCATGTGAAGTGGAAAGACTCCTATAACCAAGGTGATGGGATTCCTTGCAGCACAGCTGTGTGAGAGTAGGCATTTGGAGAAGCTGTATTGTAAATTTTACATAGTTTTTTTTAAAAATAGGATTCACTTTAATTGTTTGACAGATGATAATGAATTTACATCAGAAAAAGCCCTCAAATGCCTTTTGTGATTTAATTCTGGTTGCTGTATCTCCAAGATGAAGCAGTGGATGCAGATGAGTTGTGTATGAGTTTGTCTAGCTTTGAGAAATATGCACTGCTGGAAATCAGTCTCTTCTGTGACTTGAAGGAAAGAAACAGGGATTGTTGAGAAAAGACATGGGAAGAAAACAAGAGAAGAAAAACAGCTAAGAAATGGGAAAGTAAAGAAGAAAAGTGAAGTGCCTTTTGAAATAACTACTCTGAATCAACATCACATACATTTCTGCTTCTGCCAGCTGCCCACTCATTTTCTCTTTTAATAGAAAGAATAGTCATGGTTCTGAAACAAGTAGTGTAGGGAGCCATGGATTTTCTTAGGAAGTGAGTTTCCTGTCTTAGTGGGTTTGAGCTTGCAAGACTGACTTGGTAATGGATTTGATCCCTTTAGGGTGTATATAACATGTCAGAACGGTAGAAGCAGTGTTTTATTTTTCCAAAGACACTCCTCCAGTACAGAAGCAAAGCTTCAGAAATAGCTTTGTTTTCTTTCTGAATGCATCAGTAATAAAACTTAGTTCTTTGAAAACTCTTTTACTGACATTCATTTAGTCTCCAAATGCACTTGTGAGGGAGGCATTAATATAATGTATGTTCTGTAGAACATTTATGACATAAATCTGGAACACCAGATAAGACAGTAAATGATTTGTCCCATGCCTCTCAACAAGCCCGTAGAATACAGACTTGGGTAGAGCCTTAACAAACCTCACTCTGAGTGCTCCTTGCTCAAAGCCCTGCTGTCTGACAGCTGAGGTGTGTGCCTTGGGACAGACACACAGGAGACTTGCAAGACTTGCAGAGTTGATTTGTTCTCTGAAAAACTACCTGGGTGACTAAAATCAAAGAGGTGTTTGCTTTACTGACTTCAGTTATTTCTGTTCCTTTCCTTTTAGCTGGTGCTGCCGGAGTACTCCATCCATAGTCTGTTCTGCATAATGTTTTTATGTGCTCAGGAGTGGCTCACACTGGGGTTAAATGTTCCTCTGCTTTTTTATCACTTCTGGAGGTAAGCCCTTCTTTTATATGCTGACTGCTTGTTAGCTTTGCTTGCCAGTTCAGCACACATGCAGGTTGTATGAACAATGGGGGACAGTGATAGAGGTGTAGATGAGTGTCTTCTGCCCAGAGGTTCTTGCCTTATAAGCAGCTAAAACTTATGTTTCCAGAGAAAAAGAAAATTTTTTTATGATTTAGGATGGCCAAAGAAAACATATGATAATACAACTGTGGCTTTCAGTTACTTAGATAATATTCTGAAGGGTGCCAGGATGCACTCATCACAAATGAGTGAAAACATGGAAGTGAAATAGGCTGGAATCTGAATGTTAAACTTGGTGAGGCTCTAAATACTTCACAGCTGGGGAGTTGTAAGACAGTTCCTATCTGAAAGAGCTTGGACTTCTTCATTCAGCCCTAACAAGGAAACCTTTCCACTGTAGTTGTGAAATAGAGACTGGGCAGGTTGACAGATTTTTATGTCTCATCTTTTTTGGCAGCTTTTTTTTTTTTTTTTTTTTTTTTTTTTTTTTTTTTTTTTTTTTTTTTTTTTTTTTTTTTTTTCCTCTCAGTACCAAGTAAGTTGTTTCTTTCTGTACAGTAGGGAATTTCTGCAAGAGAATTCCCTTTTAGAGACTCTTGGAGTAGGGATTGGAGTAGGTGAAGAACTGTTTCTTCACACTGCCCATAGGAAGAAGTGGGGAGTGTTCCCACTCTGGATCTCTGATCTGTGTTTATATTCACTGAGGAGCTTTCAGAGCTGATCATGTAAGACCTGCTGTTTTTCTCCAGACAGGCAATGCAGCAGCAGCTGCTGCTGCATCTTCCTCTGCATTCTAGCGGAGGATCAGCCTTCTGCTGCACCTGAAAATAACCAAGAGACATCAGTTTTTGTGGTTGTCGATCTGGAGACTACCCTAGTTTTGCATTTTCACAATGTTTGTAAAAGCACAGATGATTTTTGTCTGTCAGGGTCTCTTTGTGTTACGAAGTTACATATGGTAGCAGAAGAATAATTCTGTAAAGAAGTCAAAATCATCATCTCAACCAGGAACTAAAAAGTAGTAACTTTTTTACACTTTTTTTTTCCTGCAAGAGCTTAGTAGTAGTGTAGAGTCATATGATAAAGTGTGTTATTCAGAAATTAGAGTGCCAGTGTATTTCTCAGAGGGCTAAATGAAATGAAGCTACAAGTGCTTTTCTGCTGTTCTGCTGCAATAAAAATAATGATATTTTATGCTGCTCTTTTGCTAAGGGTTAACAACCCTTAGTGTGACAGTGATACCCGTTTTAAAAGTTTCTAAAAACAAATATATCCGAGAGGAAAATGGTCAGACTCTAAATAATGATATCGATCTTTGGAGAGAACTTTGGATTCTCTCTTTTTTCTGCAATTCTTCATATGCTTTGCTATAAGTACGCCATAATTACTCCTGCTTTAACCACAAACAGGTTTGAGTTCATTGTATAAAGTTCTGCACAGAACCATGGGAACACACTGTGTAATATCTTCATCCCAATGAAGAGAATTAAGCAAGATTTTACCTATTATTCACTCTAAAAGAATTTGCAATCGTATTGGAGATTCTAAGTGGATGTGACTAACATTGGAAGGGAGGACGGCAAAGTTATTTTGGGAACATGTCCTTTCAAAGTTTGCTGCTGGTCACTTGCCTGGTGTTTCTATATCTTCCTATGTGTCTATCCATCTGTAAACAATCAGCAATCTTCTGTTTACTTTGTCAAAGCAGCAGAAATAACAATATTTCCTCTGATTTGTGCTGATCTTAGAGCAGTTCATTAACTTTGTTGAGGAGGGATTTTTTTTGCTTTTGCTTTTTACTGCAAAGTAGCTGAGACAAAAGCTCCTTTGCCAAAGAAGTTCTTTTGTCACGATTTCCTCATTGCTGAGAATAATTAGAAATTTCTCCGATGTGAGAAGAAAAATATTTTCCAAAGAAAATTATTTGGTTGATAAATTCTTGAGCAATGCCACATGTAGGAAACATTAATCAGCCACTTCTTACATTACTCCATATTGGCTTTTTTCCTTTTCAGAGTTGGAGGAACTTAGCTACCAGTTGGTTGGGACTGTCACCTTTCATCATGTCTGAAATCAGTTGTGTAGGTACAGAAAAAGCCCGGTAATCCTTCCTCCAACTCTGTGTTCACAAACCACCATATATTGTCACTCAAAATGTGTAAGTTATTAGTGTATAAGCCAGAAATAACTCTGTAGGAAGGGAAATGTTTCAATCTGAAGAACTAATAGAACACAGAAAATCCACATTCATTAATTGCTTGGTTCTGTAAGAAAGGCAGTGCTTAGACCAGCATCCTGATTTTTACAATGTCTGGAAATAGAAACTTGAAAAAGAAAGCAGAATTCCTCCTGTATCATGGAAGATGGTAGTATCCTGAGCTGGTGCTCGGGAGGGTGTGTGTTTGCACATATTTAATACAGATTATTACAGAGTCATTCCGGGTGTCTCCTCCTGCTCTTTCAGGTATTTTCGTTGCCCAGCAGACAGCTCAGAGCTGGCATATGATCCACCTGCAGTCATGAATGCAGATACCTTGAGTTACTGCCAAAAAGAGGCCTGGTGTAAGCTGGCCTTCTACCTCCTTTCCTTCTTCTACTATCTCTACTGGTAAGTCTGGCCATTTCACTAAGAGAATAGTAGCTGCTTTTCATTTCACTTGTGAAATTGCATTCAGGAATGGCTGGAACCAATTGGACAATTTCCTTAGTCTCATAAAACTTGCTTCTGATCTTGATTTAGGGAAGCACTCCCACTGCTGGCACTTCAGTATAGAATATTTAGTGTTTACCTAAGGCCTGAGCCAGGCCCCAGCACCAACCAAAGGAAATAACTTTTGCTTCTCTCTATAGTCTCTTAGGATGAGGGAAATAGCCAATGTTATGCTAATGGCATTACATCAAATAAAAAACTGTAATTCCTTATGATTCAAGAGAATGATAAGAAAAATACTACATCTGGCTGGTGTAGTAATGCTGAAGATGGTAAATAAATGGGTAGATAGATAATGGGTGGGAACATGGGATGTACCATGCCTCTCTCTCTAGTCACTCCTACAGGTTCTCTTTCATGACAGGAAAAAGCCTGTGCATGGTCCAAACCCCTAATTTAAAAAATGAAGATATGCACACCACCTGTGTGTTGTCCCCGTGCCCCTCTCAGCTGTCACATGTCCTCAGGGCACAGGCAAAAATGCCCAGGGCAAAAATATGTCAGGATCATTTAAGGCAAGGCCTTGCCCCAATCCCAGTGCTTTTAGTCACCCCTGTAATCACACCATAAAAGCTACTGGACAACAAACTCTAACACACTTGCAGTGGAGGTGATGCTTTAGATGCCTTTCTTCCACTCTTTCTTCCATGATATATTTGCATAAACTTGCCTCTTCAAGCCAGTCTTGCACGTAGTCATACCTCTGCAAGGCAGGTTTGTGTACTGGTGGAAGAAAAGTGTGATTTCTCCTCTGATTACTGGTGTCTTATCTGTTCTGTTGTTTCCCACATCTTGAGGAGTCAGTGCTGCACGTTGTTGTTTCTCAGTATTCCTTTTAAATACTGCTGAGGTTTGTGGAGAAAGGCCTTTTTAAGCTCCACTTTTTGTGTTAGGATCAAAGTCAGCTCTGTAGTGTGGTGTAGCATTTCTCCTGTGATTTTACTGCTGTGCAGCTTCCTCTGAGCCCTTCATTCTAAAACGTAGCCACCATCCAAAATCCACTGCCTGGTGCTAGATATAATGGTATAAATTACAGACAGTTTTTCAATGCTTCCCTGGGTATTGGCAGAGTTAGAATTGCAGTAAAACGGAGCTGTGGCAATATAACCTGTTTTATTCCCTTTTCAGAGTTGCATTTAATATGTATGGATTCAGTCCAGCTGGTGGCTGCATTTTATGTTTCTTCTAGTGCACAGTTTTTTTCCAAAGGAATCAAAACAATGCAGTTTCATGGAGAACCTTGCCTGCCCTGCCGAGAGTTGCTGGTTGAAGTTCTAAAGATCAAACACACTAAAGCAAAATGGTTTTGTTTCTTCACTGTTCAAATCCAGACATCAGACTGAGCTTTAAAAAGCTCAAACACAGCTTGTGGTGCAGTAGGATGTCGATAATGAATTTGTTATTTCTTGAGTGCTTTTTGATATCCATCTTGAATACACCATAATTAAGATGCTTTAGGGAGATAGAAAGAATGCAAAGGAAAGCACAGGCCATTACAGTCAGACCTGAGGAGCAGACAGCAAAGGGTTATAAAAATCAAAGTGCTCTGCATGCTTCAAAGGGATACTTTCATATTGTGTCTTTCTTTCACATTCAGCATGATCTACACTCTGGTGAGCTCTTAACTGAAAGATCATCGCTAAAGACTGAAAACAACAAAGGCTGGAGGTGCAAGGATGAGTGAACCAAGGGATGCATGATTAAAAAAAGCAAAGAGGAGAACTTTGAACCCAAACAGTAAATATGGTACATGAAAGAGAGATCCAGCAAAGAGAAGCAGAATACCATGGGAGAATGGCTGAGTTAATTGTGTTTGTCTCCTGTTTCTCAATGTATTGCAGCAAATGGTTTTCAAAACCCAAGCAAACAAAAAAAAAAATTGCAACAACGTGGGCCGAATTATACAACTATTCACCTCTCCAGGGATAATGCTGCTTGGTTTAGTGGATTCATTAAAACTATAATCCCTATAGTCCCTACTGTCTTCCAGGAAGCAACATTTCTTTTCTTAAGGACTATTCTGTACTGGGGAAGCAGAGGACAAGATGATCTTACACAGAAAGAAGAGCTGTACAACACATTCTGAAAATGAGCACTGAGTGGACTTCAGATAAGATGTGTGACTGTCTTGCAGGGCTGTTCTCATAACCCAAACAGGGATGTCACATCTCATGGAACTGCTTCAGTGGTTTTGGTTTGTTGGATTTTTTTCCAACCAAAACAATAACAAAATAATTTCCAGTTTCAGTGTTCTGTATTCTAACTATCTGCTGTTCCTGCAGGTGAAAATCCAGTATATTTCTGTAGTTTGTTTGTGATGCTCCAACACCATACAGTGAGATGTAGAAATACATTGGGTTTAACCTAATCAGGCCAAGCACTTACCAGAATAGTGTTCCTCTGACTGAAAAAAAAACCCCAAACCAGGTAAAAGCTGCATATATTTAAAGAGGATTGTAACGTAGCTATTATATTCATCACAATGCTGGATAGCAAATACTGGACCAGCTATTTGTGGTCTGCAATTCTGTTTTGCAGTTTTACTTCTGCTGTAAAATTTAAGCTGAAACAAATATATGAAATGTCTTTGTCTTGTATGAGGTTCCTATTGAAAGATGTTCCATTTTTTTATAATTTAAAGGTCTGAAAATTTTGTCATAGAATTCTCCTTTGAATTCATTTATATGGGCTGAATATCTTTATACATATATGTGCATATACAAATACAGATCTACATAAATACTCACAATCTATTTACATTTTAGCTTAATCTGTTTGACGGGTCAAAGGCACCAAGTGTCCAGAACTGCTGNTCAGTGCTGTTTCCAAGTGAACCCAGGCTGATTCCCCCGAAGTCACTGGTGTGCTGTGGGTAGCAGCAAGGCTGTAAGCTCGAGATCAACACCAGAGCCTGCACAGACACTGCTCGGATGTGTCACTGGGGATGAGCTATTGGGGTGGGTTCCTGCCAGAGACTGGCAGGGAGCAGCGTGGAGAGGCCCATCTGTGCCCTGGCTTGCTCACAGCTGGTCCTGTTAGCACGAGCTGGCTGCTCCCCACATCTGGTCTGGCTACGCAGAGGCAGCAGACTGATCCTGTACCGTGCTCTGAGGTGTTTTTAGGCTGGGCACAGCACTTGAGCAGGAGAGGTGCAGTCTCACAGGGGCTGCTGAGTCACCCCGTGCCTGGCGTGTTCCATACGGAGCTGGAGTCTCCGTGCGCCTGCAGTGCCAGGGCTCGCTCTGCTCTGATCTGCCTGCACTAACAAAATCAGATCCTGTTAACCAGCAGAGCACGGTGGCTGCATGCAAACTCTCTGCTCCTGGACCGTGCCAGCTCCCAGATCCTGCCTGGCCATTGCTTGGGATGGAGCTGGCTGGCCTGTGCACACATTATACTGGGGTCATTCTAACATCATTTACGTGATGAAGATGTTCCAAGGGCTGACATTCCCTAATTTGCAATAGTTTCATTCTTTAATTTTCAGTAGTTTTTACTGTATGCATTCTACCTTCATACAACGTAGTATTCCCAGTTTTAGAAGCATAAGGCTGCCAAATGAGGTGTTGGGAAGGTGATTTGGACTCTGATGGTTTGGATTGCACACACCACAGAGGTGGCTGAACTGCTCTTGAAATCACACTGACCCTGCAGGCCGTACAGATGCGTTCTTTTGGGGTGAACCTGGGCTAAGAAACTTCCCTGGATCATTACAGAGCCAACTGATAAAGCTCTGCTGCTGTGAAATAATTAATGCACAACCCATGAAAAGCTGATGATTGTCTGTATCTGGATTTCTTCTCTGCATCCTAACTAAAGCATTTAATTTCACAGCAGTATAAGGAACTAGATTCACAGGAACAAATCACAGTGAATAACTTCTAGATGTCTTGCTACCTCATAAAACTTACATCTCTGAGCAGGTGACTGAATCTTTCCATGCATCTTCTAGGATTGCATAGGAGATGGAAAGAAATTAATTCATGTTTCCTATATTCCAAATACATACTTTAAAGTCAGTTTTATTGGAAGGCTTGGCATTTTGTGAGATTGGATAGGTGAAAGTATGATCACTTCTTGCCTGAAAACACACATTTTTCAAATCCTGAGGTTTAGGGATGAGCTGGACTGTTAGCAGGTGAGTTGTTTGCCTATGGGTTTGAGTAGAAGCTCTGTGAGTTTTTGTAACTGGCATTGGCATGTAATTCTTGACTTTGCCCAAGAAGCAATTACAAATGTGGATCTTCTGAGTGTAACCTCAGGTGACTTCAGGGACTTGAGTGAACATGCTAGGTCATTTGAAAGAGGTTCTCTGTTTCATGAATATACTTCCCAACTTCCACTGGAAAGCAGAACTGTTCATTTGATCCTGCTACTGCTTTGAGCAAGTGTTTCCAGGATCTCACTGCTCTGATACTAGAAAATTTTTTTTGCATTTCCAGAGTAAATTTATTCTTGGATAATTTATTCCACTTGCTTTTGAGCCACCATTAGCCTAAGTACACTTTCTCTCATGCTGCTTAAGATTTCAATATATAGAGAAAGAAGTCCTTTTCACCCTTTGTTCTGTTAAAAGTGAGCTGTCTCCTAGAAAATTCTCCATTCTCCATGTCTTCTTTAAAGAATTTTTCCATTATCTTTCCAGTCAAATTAATCTTTCTTAAGAGTGGATAATCACAGCTGTTCAGAGTATTTCAGAGAGTATCTTATTCTAACAAGTCCTTGCTCTGGATGGAAAATGAAAGCTAACATCCTCAGCTCTTTCCAGTAATACTTGTTCAAAGTAGTAATCACACAGTTCTCAATAGCAGTTTGTTTCTCTTCAGGACAAATCTTAAAATTGATGGAAAGTGATTTATGTTAGGATGCTTTCCCTTTCACTGAATTTAGTGTGCAGGGCCAGGAGTTGGACTCGATGATCCTTGTGGGTCTCTTCCAACTCAGGAGATTCTGTGATTCTGCTTTAACGAAAGCAAGGGAAGTAAACTGCATAGTTGTTGCTGAAGAATAGAAAAGAATGCTGTGATCTTTGGGCACAAGGAAGTGTCTTCCCCATGTCACACTTTTTAAGGGGGAAATAACCTATGCTATCCTTTTTGTCTCTAGTTCCTCCTTGTTGGTTAGTGGAGGCTGGAGATTTCCTCTTCAAGCCTGCCTTCTTTTTGTCTCTTCTCCTGGAAGAGTGAATGTCACTACTTAGGAGCAGTGTTCTCTTTTCTCATATGCTCTGATGGTACAGATAAATCCCAGAAAAGACATAAGAAAACACATCATCACCCTTTGCTCCTTCAGGAGGAGGTGTGCAATGGAGCACATGCTGAAATGAGTATTCATTTTCCTCATCTGCACCATCTGGGAAGTGAAAAAGGTGATACCTGCCTTGTGAACTCTTTCCATACATGTGGTACTCTTTTTTCCTTTTCTTTTTCTTTTATTTTTTTTTTTTCCTAGTAACTGTTGAATCTGTTTAAAAGAAAAAGGTGAGAGGTGGAAAAAAATGGGAGAGGATGAGCTGCACCAGCATCTACACAGTGTGCTGGCCTTTAGCTGCCTGTTCCTGGAAGGGGATGAAAGGCAAGGTGTCCTATTTATAGTCAGGTAATTGCAGTGATGCTGAATAAAATTGTTGCTGCTCTGACTGTTTCAGTTTCAAATACAGCAAAACAGTGCTGATAGCAGAATGCTTCGCCTACAAATAATTAACTGTACTTAAGCTGTCAGAAATGTTTTTCCATCTGCTTCCTTGAGCCATACTTTTCCTTTTGCACCAAGCCCCTGAAAGAGGAAGAAAAAGTTCTTCAACCTACACCTTACAGAAACTGCTCTGAGGTTGTTATGGTCTGGCACTGCTGTTGGGGTCGTGAGTGATCCTATATTATTAGCAAGGGTATTAGCAATCTATTGCTTTTCCTTTCTCCATTCCATCTCCACACAAATGATTTTGCCAAAAAAATTTAAAAAGCACAGCGCATGATCCAAAATCCTTGAACTTACTGGAGGTCTTTTGTTGTTTCCAATAGCAAATGAAAGGAAACCAGAATGTTTCTATTTAATGCCCATTCCTCTAGAGCTGCTTGGGAAATAGGTTCACAATGGAAAGTCTCTAGGATTTTTAAAATCCTTTAGATTTTGATACCACATCCATTTAACTGAATTATGGTAATGGCAAGGGAACCTGCATTTTTGAGGGATAAGAGTAACATTTGAATGCTCATGCCAAACTACCACAGAAAGTTATACCAACTTGGTAAAAATCTGACTACATGGAAGCTGATGGAAATCATACCTTTTGTTTCATGTAAGGCCCACTTAACACCGCACAATTTCTACCAAGAGGTTGGTGGAAATTAAAAAGAGAGAAAAAACCCAAATAAACACAATAAGTTTAGTTAATCAAAAATGTTTTCAGATGTTAGATAAAGCTTGGGTTGCTACAAATAGAACAGGAGATTAAAAGGTCAAAATAAACCGAGAGGTTGGTTTTTTTTTTATTCTTTGGGTAGCAACAAAGACTAGGCTGCCATCCATGCTGCACTGAACTTTAGGGATCCCTGATCTCGGTCCAGATTCCTGCTCTGCTCTGCTCTGGTGAGTTTTTTGGTCATCCATTGCTCATGAACACATTGTTCTGATTTATTCTTGTTCTGCTCAGTAACACAGTTGTAGGTGGGAAGGAGGGAAAATTCTCCCATGAAATACAATGTTCCCCTTCTTTTCTCACAGATAACCTGTGAAGATGCTGTAACAAAATTCTGATGATGTGTTTCAGTGGTTCACCTCAACCAAAGAATGAAGTTCTTTGCTGCAGACAATATTCTGGTGCAATTTAATAAACCACAGGTCTAGAAATATTTTTTTAGAGCTTGCACAGTTAAAGTAGTTATTTTATTGCCTCTAATTCCTGGCCAACTTCCCATGTAAGAGAAAATTTACTTCTGTGGCCCAACTCCATGACTTTCTGTGTAGTCAAACTCTCACTAAAACTCTGCAGAATGTAAAGTTTGTTTTGTTTTTGGTTTGGTTTTTTTTCCCTAATAATGAGACCCCATATTGGAGTAATATGTTATGGCAGTGGAATAAAGCATTTAAAGCCAAAATATCTTGTTTGGTCTATATCTTGAAGAGATGTTGCTTGTCTTTTTCCTATAAATTATCCCTGATATCACCAGTCTCCTGACAGATCTGAAGAAATCTGCCTGTCCCACTTTTATGACAGTGTCAGTCTTTTTAAACAGATTTGCAGCCCCTGATCATTAGTGGGAAACACTGACTGAAAAGAACTTTTACAGACCACCCCAAGATTTATGGAAACATCTTAAATAACACAGAACTCATCCAGTCTTATGGAATAGCTCTCACCTGTGCATAGCAGTACAAAGTACCAAGCATTTAATAGTACAAGTAATACATAGTAAAAGCCTTGTAGAACAAGCAAAGCAGGATTTTTCTCTGTATTTCTCTGTGTTCTATCTGTAATTAATTTTTGATACTACAGTATTTTGCTTGTTGTGAAAAACAATATAAATTATAAAACCAAAGATAATCAGGCTGCAGTGGTTAACAGGAATGTGGATTTTGTCCATAGTTATTTCTAAATATTTCAAATTACTTCTCTTTCTGACAGTTGCTAACAGCTTGCAGTTACTGAAGGTGAAAATTGTGATGTTAATAGTAGCTTTAGCAATACATAAATTTGCTTCTTTTGGGATAAGAATCCATGTTCTTTTCCAAAACATATTTAACACATTTTCAGATCTTACCTGACTCTCCAGATATAGCAAATTTAAATGTATTACAAAAAGTCCAAATGAAATGTACCTACAAAATACAGCAGACGTGGCAGATTATTTACCAAATTTCTGGACAGCCTTCTTACCCAAAGGAAATTTCTGGGTTTGATGTCAATTATTGTGGGTCCCTGGACCACCAAAGCCCACCTGAATGCTTCCATTGTCAAGAACAGCAGTTCAGCAAGAATATGAGCAAACACAAGCTCTTTTGCACCTTCCCAGCTGCCCAGAAACCTCTCATCCTGCAGCCACATTTCCCATGGAGGAGATGACCCCCACTTCGTCTCTTTGGATCCCTTGCCCTTTTAAAAGGTAAGAACATCATGGTGCATAATGTTCTTAGCCATTTGCAGGCACAGACTGCTCTCCAAGTTGAAAGATACCATCAAGAAAGAACAGTGTTCACTGACCTGTTCTTGAGCTTTTACTTTTTTGGAGCAATTTTTTGGTGGTTTTTTTCATTTTGTGTCTGAAGGGAAAATTTATTTTCTATGCAGATGTTCACTCAAGTGCTCAGATTCTGTTTTCAAATGGACATAAATTCAGAACATCTACCTAACTGGAAATTGAAGTTCAAATTACTAACTTTTCTACACCAACAAAAGTTTTGAAAACTCCTAAATTACTTCGGAGTGCAAGTCTAATTTTACAAATATTTGGCTGTTTACTTAGGATCCTAAAAACCTCTTGAAAGTGAGATGGAAGACTTGTCCACAGCTTCAATACCAAGACTTCAGTACGGGTACTTTCCACGGGGGATGCCCACAGAGAAAGTTGGTGCAGAATAGTTTGAATTGTTGATGCAGAATTGTTGATGCAGAATAGGAGCTTTGCTCCTTTGCTACTCTTTAGATTCACTTACCCAGAAGAGGAGACTCCTAAATACTTAGGGCACTTGAAAGTGTTAGAGTGTGGTCTACACACACTGTTAACTGCAGGGTACGTGCCCTGACCAGCTAACCAGAAATCATTCTCTAAGAAATTGAGTTCTTATCATTGAGTGACCAGAACTCGGAAAATGAGAGTTCAGTTCTTGCCCCTTCCTTTGTCACTTTGGGCAGTCACTTCATCTCTCAGCCCACCCTCTCCCAACTGGAGGAGGTCGCACTTCCTTTCTCCCTCATTTTGTCTGTCTTTTTAGTTTAGGTTATGAGCTCTTGTGAGATGGAGGCATTTCTCTCTCTGAGTAATGCCTGGTGCTGCCCAGCTGAAATCAGGAATTACATCTCTAGGTGGTATTATAATCCTAAATAATGAATGCTGTTTCTCATGGGAGGAAACATTTGAATTTAGTGGAATTAGTCAGAATGCATTTGTTCCACTGCCACCAAGGTGGGTATCTCACCTGAGCTGTTGCTGGGCCTCAGGGCTTATTGACAAACTGAAGTGTGCTTCAGCCTGTGAATGCACATGTGCTGCAATTTGATGCTGCCAGAAAACACTAAAATGTAAAGAATAGTGATGAGAACTGCTCCCCATTTCAGTATTTTGCACCCTTCTAATTCCTTTTGGCCTCTAATCCCTTTTATCCTCTTCCTTTATCACACGTGGATCCTGTTCCACTCATCTTTCAGTGTTGCATTTAAAGCAAAACCAGTGCAAGCTCAGACTGAAACAGTGGTGCTGGTTGTAATCCGAATCCTTCATCTGCTTGTGGACATTTATTTGAGAATAAAATTACCCTAGTTTGGTTGTAACTAGGTACAAATGGATATTAGGTATTTTGATAGACATCCTTTTCATCCTGGAATATGAATAAAGCTGCATTCTTACAGGAGATCGATGTTGAAGTGTGCATTAGCACAAATTTGTTACTAGCCTAGATCAACAGCATAGAAGTTGCCTCAATCTGGCAAAGAATGATACATTTTTGTAGGTATAACCCAGCTGCAGAACAGCAGAGCTGTGTTCAGAGAGGGGAACATGTCCCATTTACAGGCACTGGTGTAACCTTTCATGGTGTGGAGTTGGGCAGGTTACTGGGAGGCATTTGGCCTGTTTTAACCCTTGCTTCTTCCACTACAGATTATATCACCCTTGAATTTTGCCACCTAATATTTTGGTTCTAGATCCTGGAGTTCAGCCCTGAAGCAGACTTTTTCTAGTACATATTGATACATATTTATGTTGTCTAAGGCATTGCATGAGATGAACTCTAAAGGAATCTAAAGTGGGTTTCATGTCCCCTTTATTGTCTGTTTGTAGGCTTTTGAATACTTTGGTATTTAATTACATGCTCCTTGATATGCACATACACACACAAGGCATCTAGAAGCTAAATAAATTCTTGTCTGTTAATATTATGAACAAAGAGAAGTGTTCTTCTGTTATCCTTGTGTCTTATCTGCCACATAAAGCAGTTCCAAACAGTGACATTACTTATGGGCTTATACTGAGCAAGAAGAGGAAGCTGTATTTCTACCATGTTAATTTAGAATACATTTTTGGCAAGTGCTGCTGGCAGGTTCAGAGTTGCTGCTGGGGGGTCATTGTAAGCCATGCCACCTCAGGTCATTTGAGAGCCTTTTTTCAAGGGATGTCAAAGATATTCCCCAAATGTGCTCGTTCTCTGACTGTTTGGCCTTGAAAACCTAAATGCAGTTAACAAGGTCTGCAGGAGAAAACAAAAGCTGATCAGCCCTGCCTGTCACCCACAGCACTGTCCTGTTCCCAGCAGCAGGCAGAGCTTTGGCTTTGAATATCTGTGGAGGAATCTGTTGTATTTTCTGTCGTGGGTTTGCCATGAGAGCAGGCAGCGTCCCTTTATGTTAATTATTAAATAAGATTTTTAAGTTGTATTGGAAAATGTGACTCATTCTTTCAAAACCTGTTGCCTTCAAGTAGAAGCAGTATTTATCCTCCAAAAGCTTCCTGAAGTGGTAGTGGCAGCAGCAGAATTTTAATGTATCCTCTCTCATTCATCATTTGAAATCTACAACAACAAGCGATGAATCTTTGATGAACCTTGTCAAGCTTCCTTTGGATTGTAATAGTTTTATAAGCTTCAAAGAAGTTCAGAAGTAATTTGCTATGATTGTATCTACTTTTTTTTAAATCTGTGAGCACTCAGCCCAGCACTGATACATCACTGGATTAGAAAGTCTTGTCCCTGTGTTTCTGGTGTAAATTAAAACCTATGCACCAGATATTACAAGTACATTTTCCAGAGAAATCCCAGTAAAAGCTGCCAGACTACAGAGATCCTTTTAAATATATATATATATATTTTTTTTTATTGACAATATCTAGAGACAATCTCTTATCCTGAGGCACTGGGAGCAATTACGAATTGATGATGCTTCTTTTCATTCAGTTGTAGGGTTCTGTTTTCTCTCTGCAGTGAAACACACTTCTATCTCCAGCTTACACCTTGTTCAGAAAGCACGGTACGGATTTTATCAGAGATAAACAGTGTGTTCTCAAATGAGGAATTACTTTTGTCATTTCTTGTTTTGTCATCTTGTTTTTGTGCCTTGCTGTGCTAGAGGCTAGAGTCAGAACTACTGAGCACTCAAAAGACCTGGAAATTTGTTTACTCTTAACACAACCTTTGCAGTCACCAGTATTGTTGGCTACAAAAATAACTTGCCCTTTTAAAAGGAGTTTGCCCTGGAACTTTAGGACTTGCAGAAACTCTGGATGTAGTTTCTCTCCTGGATTAAGGCACATCTGCATGTTTCTAGTATTTCAAAATGACAGAGCAACTGATCTACAAAAGATTCCTGGCACTCTGCAAAGCCCAAATGGAGCAGAGCTGCTTTGCCACGTCCTTGCCAATGACTAAGGGCAATGTGCTCTCGGTAGGACTCCATCCTGCCTTGCTGATTCTGACTGCTGGAGTGCTTCCCAAGGGGGAACTACTGGCCCAGCCTGAGATCAGTGCTCTTATCATGTTAAATGATGGACTACTCTGCCAGTTTCTAGCTGTGTTTCTCCAGTGTTTCATTTCAGCAGTACATCAGAGGGATGGATTAACGCTGGAGAGGTGCAGCAAAAATACACAAGTTGTTTAGTGGGTTTCTGCTGGTTGGTGGCAAGGCTCCAGACTCCTTAAATCCTCTCAGGGCAGACAGGTATTTATCAATTCTACCCAAACAAGAGTATTTCAGTTGCAGTCACTGATGACTTAACAAGTCTGTATGTGCAGAGGTGAATATATCGGGGAAACTTCTTCATCAACACTGGGTGAAAGAGGTGACCAAATGTTATTGGAAATGTTATGTTCTCTTTTAAGCCTGACTTTGAGTCTGCAGTTTCTCCAGAATGTTCCGAAAACTCTCATAGTTACGGTCTTTGTAATCTGGCTGTGAGATTGGCAAGACAGAAGACGCTGATGTATCACCTGTACAATATTCATTATCAAATTCTGTGATAAATATAAACATCTTTTCTTAGTGAGCAATACCAGAGTTCTGTGTGCTTCTACACCTATTTTTCTATGTCTCATCTCCCTTTCTGTGATGCCATAACTGCATATATTTTCAGTTGGGGTGATTTGAACAACATTTTCATATTCTCTATGTTATTCATTGTTCTACTTCACATGCACCTGTGTGTGGTCTTCTTCTTTTTATGTTTAAAATGCAGCTGTCATGAAGGAGTCTTCCCTGAGTTCTCCAACACTGATAGCCATCTGGGCAGATATCCAGCTGGGCAGATTGAACTGAGATGTCCAGTTGGACCAATGCCTTACTTGGATTTGAAATCCAAAACAGCTACTTATTTAAAAATGGAATAAATCTGTGTGTTGGCCCTTGCAACCTCTGCTCTGCCCTGTGATTCTGCAAAAGCAGACAAGCCCCCTGAAAGACAAGTACACCCCCAAATGGAGGTATTGCTCATCCCAATTTCTCAAGCCAAGAGGTGCAGATTTGTAGGAGGGAGAGAGGGAACACAGAAGTGGATGAAGAAAACTGGCCTTGGAGGGAAGCAGGACAGCATGAAAAAAAACAAAACATCTGTTCTTCCCAAACAGCCCATTCTGTTCCTCCAGTCTGAGGAGGCTGGTTTGTTTTAATAGCCAATGTCATGGGTAGGTGGTCATCTCAACAGGCCCACCAGGCTATTTCTGGGGTAGATTATTTTGTCATTGCTGCAAACTTGAGAAGCAGATGAGCTATTGTACTCTGACACAGGTTCAGTGTGTGATCATGGCCAATGGGCCTAAAATTTCTACGCTGCTGTTGTTTCATCCCTGCCATGGAGATTAAACTACTGTGTCTCGACACTGCATTGTAAGGTCTATCTGTAGCTTGTAAAAGAATTTGAATACATCAAGTGTGACACATTTCACTGATAAAAGAAATCCTTTTCTAATGAAGAGAGGCAGCATATTTTAATATTTCAAATACTTGACAGGGGAGCCTTGGTTTATATCTGATTACACTAATGACTTATTGTCAATGAGGCATCATTTCATTTTTAAGAACACTGATTTTCCCTTCTCTCCAAATTTGGTTGAATGTTGAAACATCCTACTTTGTAATGCAAAAGGAAATTTCCAGATGGAAAATACCAGAGAGGAAAGCACATCATCACAGCTCACAAGTGCTGTGTACCCTTCAAAGGATTTTGAATGGTTAACAAATTGCATGCCTCCTTACAAAAACTGCCTTGGCAGCAGAAGTTTTAAAAATGGCACTGTGAAAATGAGGGCATTGTTTTTAAGGAATTGGAAGTCCTTATTTGCATAATAGCCCAGCAAGTTCATCTGTTCAGATCCTGCCTGCAAGAAAACCAAGGCTTTTTTTTTTTTTTTGGTGCCCTGAGCAGTCCACAGACATGTGGGTTGGGACACAGGGCACAGAAGTTTTCCAGTTTCCTGACTGCAGGATGGCTCCCAGGGTTATACATACTGGCTGACTGTTCTCAGAGTTACCTGGTTTTGTTCACGGCCCTCAAGGGAAGGGGGAGACAAAGGCACTCCGCAAAACAGTGCTCCTGTAATCCTGTAATTCAAATTGGTGAAATCAATTCCCTGGAGAATCTGTTTGAGAGTGAAAACTCACGTAGCCAATATTGCTGTCTGACAAGAGATCACTAATCTCAATTACCAGAGTGCACTTTTTGCTCTCACCAGCACAGCAGGTTGAGTTCTGACGTACAGAAACAATTTCTTTTAGTGGATCAAAAATCCATTAATTTTCATTTGGAGTGTTTAATTTATTAGACAAGTTGGGCTTGCACAGTGGTATAACAATTCCATTATATTTCTAGCTAAAAATAATTGCAATTAAAAAGAAAAAACCCATGACATACTATTTCTTAAGCTATCAGAAAGTTTGGCTGAAATCTTGACAAGTCCATAAGGAGATGTTCTAGTTCTGTTCTCCAAATTTTGAACCACAGCTCCCATGATGGGACTGGGTGATTCTCACCAGTGATGTGCTAAAGTACGAATTTCCATAGCTCTTTGAAATCCTGGGGTATAGACCATAATCGAATTAGAGTTGATTTGGCTTGGACTTCATTTATTGTAGGAATTGCAAGTCCCTTCCTATTTCCATAGCAGCAAGTATTTCAAAGGCAGTTTCTATAAACTTTTACTGTAATCTTGTTCTCTGACACAGTTGTAAGAGTAGAATTACTGTTAATTTTCTACATTAAATTTAGTGTCTGAGCCCAAGCTGTGATGGATCTCAAACAACTCAGTTTTATATCTGTTTTCTCAGAAAAAACAGTTTTGGTTTTACAATGAGATCAAACTCTTCACTGGGTTATTTGTAATTTGAGAATATTCTGCCTGGCTTCTAATTTGGCTTTCTTGTTTTCAAGTTCCTCCCAGTCATTTCAAGAGGGAAATGTTCATAAATACTTGTTAGAGACAAGGTAAAAAATAAGAAACAAATGTTAATTTCTGTTTATAAATTTAAAAGATATGCTATTCTTCAAAATGTTTTCTCCACTTTTCTCTGTTGCTTTGGTAGTATCTTGTGGAAAATATGCTGGCTCATCCCCACATAGGAGTTATGATAATTAGTCTGATGTAGCCAGAGGACAGTTTCACTTCCCTGCTGTTTTTATTGCTGCTAAGAAGGTTGGGAAAAGGCAAAGGGAAGAAGCTGTACTGCTAAAACCACTGAAAAATGGGAAAAAAAGGTAAAAAACATACGGGCACAAAAGAACCCCCAAATGCAAAAAAAGCTACAGTTGCTCTGATAAACCTGATAAAACACGCTAAAACCCCATTCGACATCAAAAATTGCTTAAAACAGCAGAAGACCCCAGGCACTGTACATGACTCCACAGGATCTCAGGGCCTGCCAGCTTGTGTTGGTGTGGGAGCCGGGGTGTGACACACAGGAGCAGTGCTGGTCTCTGCCTCACCACGCACCGAGTCTCGTCCCTGTGTCAAGCTGCACGTTCAAGAAGGCAGAAGTGGGGGGGGGGAAGGACAAACTCTGAGCTTCAAAAATATGTCCCAACGACTTCTTTAAAAATTCCACCTCACTGATTAGATATTTGCTGCCTGCTTGTGGTGATCCAGGTCCCTCATTGCATGAAGTGCTGATATTTGGCACACTGTGCACCGAGCAGCAGGTAATGGAGGAACTAAGCAAAGCCATCAGCCATCCCCTCAGCTATCACTATCACTCTGTCACTATCAGCTATCCACTAAGCACATCAAACATTGTCTGAGAGATTTAAAGAATAATGACAACTATTTGCCTAATTGCTTGTTGCACGATTAACTGATTGTTTTGACAGTAAAATTACTTTATTTTAAATGTCTGATCACACAGGACAGGATATATTTTTTTTTTTTTAGCTCTTTTAATTCGTCGCTTATTGCCCTGCCACTATTCCATTCTATGTTCCCATGGAGTTTAATCCTCATGTCTCTAAAATATTAAAACCACTTGAGGCACAAGGTCAGTGTTGCCAGGCATGCAGTGAATGCTAATTCTGATGTTGTGCTTCATATTCCAGACTGAGTCTTCCAAGAGGAGGAAGGATCAGGAAACCTTTCAAGTACTGCACTAACATTGACAGCTTTATTATAATGCAAATGAAATAAGAGGAAACATGTTTAACAAAACATCAGAGTTTGTCAGGGTTTTTTTTATAATTATTATTTAGGAAACACCACATTATGAGATGGGATTTTAGTTTGTGGTCTATATGGACTGGGTGCCTAAATGCAGCTGTACAGTGAGAATAGAGGGAGTTAACTGTTTGGAACACTTCTGTGAATGGCAAAAGCTGAACACAAACCAACATGTGCAACAGACTGTGACTTATTTCTTGGCATGTAAAACTGCATAAGTGGAGTTCTGAGTTGCCTGGCAAGGGTCAGCTGTTGCTGCTTCCAAGAGCTGCTGTCGTACGTCTGTATTACCACAATAGCTGATTGTGGTAATAGCTGAGCAGAACTCATAAATATTTGGTGGGTCTTCATGTTGTCTCACTGAACTAGAAGGACCTGGTGATAAAGGCATTTATTCAGCGTCTGCAATCTGGAATGAGGAAGAAAGAATAAAGGTGGAGGTGAGAGAAGCAGACAGGTAATCAGGCAAAATTGGTTGGGAGAGAGGCAAAAATCTGCTTGAGAATGGAGAAGGACAGACGTGTAGCCTGGGGGACTTGAAATGATAAATAAATCTGTCTGTCCATTACATGTTTCTCACTGCTCATCTGAGTTCCAAGAAAACACAATTCCAAGTGTGGAGACTGGGAAGATTGCAATTATTCAGAGCACGGGAGTGAAATAATCGTGACGAGTATAATCCTGAACTGGAACCTGCTCATTTCCATTTCTAATCAGACCTGTGCATGGCACAGAATAAATGATAATTATAAGCACTGCAGGAGCTTGTTGCTGTCATGACTGAAGTCTGATCATTCTGTGTCTGTTATTTAATTAAATTTGCTTATAAATTCCACACTACGTGATATTAAGGATATGACCTAAAGCTGTTCTTTTAATCCCTCAAAACTTCTAGGCCCGAACTGCTCTGTCATGCTTTCTTCTCTGGAAAAAACCAGCTAGTATCTAAATCTGTTATTTTTATTGTAACAGCCTGCTCCTTTCAAACTCATTCATGCATTGAAGCCAAAGGCTGGGTATTCCACGGTGACTTAAACTTTGGCTTGTTTTTATTAAGTGTAACGGGTCTGATTAGCTATTTATGGAGGCAATCACACAGCCACTGGTGCAGAGCATCGGAATACCTGCAACTGTACAAAAATTATCAGGATTTCCAGCCTCAGGGGATTGCATTTGTGGTTTCAGACTTAACAGCTCAGAGTCTGTACAGAAAATGTGCACATACAAGCACCTCACAAGTTCTTTCCCTGCCTAAGAAAGATCTGTAGGTAGAATCTTGGGGCAAAAGAACAGTTCAGAGAAAAGAACTGAATGAGGCTCGGCTCTGCCACTGCTCAGGCCTCTGAGGTTTTTTATAGTCTTTTCTTTTTTCTCTTTTTTTTTTGGTGTTCACTGATTTCAACAGAGCCTGAATTTTATGTGGAGAACAGAAGGGACTCAGCAGTGAAAGTGGCCACTCTTTGAGGGGTGTGTGCTCCTATGCATCAGTGACTACTTGATGCTGCCACTTCTTAACCTTGCTGAGGAGAAGCCTTAACATCCCAGATTTCCCTTTTGTTAAAAATCCAGAATTATATCCCTAAAGGCACTGTTGAGCCAACATTTTTCTTCAAAATAATTCATTTACCTTTTGCATATTATTGTTCTCTTTCACCAGACTGACTTAGAATTGTTTAATTCTTCTTACAGATTTGACAACTTTTTTCCCTAACACAAAATACAAACTATCAATTGATGATGTTTATATGGCTTGATAAAACTCCCTTTTCTTCTTTTGCCAGAAAAATATATCCTAATGCATTAACTAATTGAAATTATTTTATGTAATAGTTCATTTGCTGTAAAAACTCTTTCCTAATATTAATCACAGAACGGTTTTTGTTGGAAGGGACCTTTAGGATCATCCAGTTCCAACCCTCCTGCCATGGACAGGTCATTCCTAGGTCAGGTTTCCCAGAGCCCCATCCAACTTAGCCTTGAACGCTTCCAGGGATGGGACATCCACAGCTTCCCTGGGCAACCTGTGCCAGGGCCTCACTACCCTCACAGCAAAGAATTCCATCCTAATATCTCATCTAAACCTACCTTCTTTCAGCTTCAAAGCATTCCCCCTTGTCCTGTTCCTACATCCAGGTCTGCAGTTCCTTACTCTGCATTTGGTGCTGCTTGTTACCAAAAGCTGTTTGACAGGAAAAGGGCTGATAAGAATTTGTGGTGGTCTGTGAAAAATAAAGTGGTTTCACAGTGGTCTGGTGGATTTTATGGGTCTCATATGACACATGGTCTCTTAACTACAAAGGGTCCTTCAAGTAAAAATAACCTTTGGTCTTAGAATTCATTAGCACATGGCAGCACAGAGGCTGTCACACCCCTGCTACTGCTCTACTTGTTCATATTCATATTTTAATTGGCACTGGACTGCACTGAGGTACCCATTTCTGTTGGCTAAAACCAATTTATATGGGATGAGAGTACAGGAGTCTGCATTGTTTTAATTAATGTGGACTCTGAATAACCAGTGTTCATAAAGCAAGTAGTTTGTTGTATCTTACACTCAGGTTTTTTTTAAAGAAAAACACGCTATTGAACCACTTTAATTGTCATTAATGATCCTTAATTGCATAGTTGTGGTAATGTATTGTCCTCTTTGTGAGCAAAATAACAACAAAACAAGGATGAGATTTTGGATGAGAAACCTATCATTTTCAGGGAATAACAACACTAAATGACAAAACTAAGTACAACTTCAGTTTCATCTCTAATTTCACGTTCAGCTTGGCCACAACTCCTCTACTCTTCTCCAATTAGCAATGTGGCTTTGTTAAATGTATCCAGGTCAAGCCTAGAAAATTTACTTTTCTGTTTCTAATGCCAGAAGGACACTCATCCTTTTTTGCTTAACTTAGCCTGGGGGCAGGTTTTCATACCCAATCTTTTTTTACCAGCATTATAGTTCACCATTTTTCCTGTACGTTTTCCTTTTTCAGGTTTATGTTAGTGGAGGCTGACGAGACAGCCCTTAGTCATCGGAGAAATTTGTACTGTGGTGTACAGGCAGGGTGCTGTGATGGAGCCAGAGCAAAGAATTCCCATATTCCCAGGACTGCAGGGAGGTGAGGGTTGTTATTCTGCTGAAGGAGGGGAAGAGGGTGTATGTGGAGTGGGTGAAGAACAAAGCACTCCCACCTAACAAAGCTGCTCTCCTGCTGCCTGTTGGGAATGTGATGCTGCAGAGCACTTGGGTGTATCTTTTGTCTGGGCAAACTTGCCAGGAAAATAATGATTTTGCACTCAGGAACTAGTGATCATTATCATGAATTGTCTAAAAAGCTCAACTACCAAGGAAAGATTTTCTAGCTGCTTTATATTGAGCATGCACATACACACACTCACACACTGCTCAAATACTTCGTGATTAATTAATGTTTTGTGAGTCTGAAGCTCCTTAAGTAGACCAGCAATTTGAAATTGCATTCAACAATGCGGGATGTAATTTATATTAGAAATGCCCATACTAATTATCAAGACTGGAAAAGAGGCGACCCAGACAGGATTTAACTAAAAATTTGTCAGCAAAAGAAATTCAATAAACACTCAGTGTTCCTGGGAGATGAGGAAAGTGAGTCCCTGATCACTCTCTCTTTGGATGATTTTATGCAGAACTGGTCTGTTGTGCTAATTCAAGGATCATTTCCTGATATTAAAACTCCCCTTCCCTTGTCCTCTGTATGGTTTCAAATGGTGAAATCCTTTAAGAATATACCTGTAATATTAGTGAGAACCTGTCAGATTTCTACACAGTTATTTAAAAATAACTGTGTCTCAGACAGTGACCTTTATATACATCTTCCAGAGGAAGCAGCTATAAATCATGAACTACCTAATAAGAATTTACTCAATGCAATAATCATAATTAACTTTTGGAGTCTCTTTAACCAGGTTGTCTTAGGTTATGTGATCAAAGGCTCATCTCTATGGCACAACAGAAGCACAAAAGCACCGTGGCAGAGGGGGGAAGCCCAAGTAACTCAGGGGTTACTGCCTGGGAGCGTGTGACACATTGCAGTCACTAAACCATCAAGCAGGACCAGTGGCAAGCAGGACAAGAAGACTTGGGAGCCAGGTGTTGAGGTGGCTGTAGAAATCTGGGTCAGGCACTGCAGAGTTCAGCATCACAAGATGGCTGCTGGAGGGAGCAGGAGGCCCAAGCCAGCTCCTGGTGAGACCCCGGGGTCTGGGGCTGGCTGAGACCAGTTTGCAGGTCTGGTTCTCTGTGTGGGGGGAAAATGGGGCTGGAAGGATGCAAGAGCCAGCTGCTGGGGCCAGAAAGTACATGCTCATTTGTATTTTCCACCAATGGACCTTCCTCCTGATCATCCAGAGAGGGGAACAGGGTGAGGCTGTTGGTGCTGCCCTGTGCAGGCATGAGTGTTTCTGTCTGAGGTAGAGTGTGGGTGTTTATTTATCATCACCTTGCATGAGAAAAGTTGCTGGTGTCTCCTTGTTACTCTGAGGTGAGCTCTCCTATCCCTCAGCTACACACAGTACTGTGGGGGAGAGGGACCAGAGCTGAGGCAAATGTGTGGATAATAAAAGCAAGATACCCTTGGATCCTTCCCTTTCTTTCCCTTCTACTGGATTGCAAATACACGGTTTGCTCTATGAATGTGAAAATTATTCATGATACTGCTTTCAGCTTGAACCTTCCAGTCCAGAGAAATGAGGACATTGATGGGCATGAATAATCAATCAGTGGTATATATCTTTGTCAGCTCAATATTTTTTCAGCAATTTGGAAATGAAAATGAGAAAAAAATTTCTATGAGCATGTTTGTATTTATGCATTAATGGCTGACAGTTTTAATTATTATTTAACATTTCTATTCAAGGCACCAGGCATTGAGTCATCTGATTGCCCAGACTCTTCCTTCAGCATTGCATCAGGTTTATGAATAACCTGTAATGACAGATGGCAAAGGGCATTTTCTGACAGCTATTGGTTTCCTGGAGTTGTGGAGAGATAGAGGCAAATTGCTCCATAACCATCCATAGGATGATTACAATACTGGCCTCCCAAAATAAAATCTTTGGCTAACAGCTTAGTAAATTTTCCTCTTCTCCTAAATATTTTTCCTAGTTTCGCTCTTTCAGAACCTCTTGAAGTTCTGTGGAATGAAAGCTCTCTGCTTCCAGGCTAGTTAAATTTGCTGTTTTAAACATGCCTCAGTAATAAAGAAAGCCCTTGTCAGCTGTGGACCAGCAACATTTTCCCATCATATTGGCAAAATAATTTCCCATGAAGAATTTCAGCACGGAACACATTCCTTTTCGGGGGTGGGGAGGAGGAGGGGGGGAAATCCCCAGAGTTGGACCAGGGACCTGACTGCAGATTTGTTGCCAATATGTGCTTCTTCCTCCTGTTTTTTTCAGAAATTGCAATACAGAACATTTTAGTGGAGTCCAACATCAGTAGCTTGCCTAGCAAAGTATGTGAAATCCATGTTTTTCAAGAAAATACAAGATTTCTTCACTGTTTGAAGAATATCCAAGACTTCCCTTTGTGTGTTCTAGATTAGCCCTGCAGATCACTAGAAGTTCAGTTTCAGGTCTGCAGGGCTGATGCACATCAATATTTGCTGTTACATCTTAAATGAAACTCAGAAGACAAAATGAATACTGCACAACACAAGTCCATCAACAGCCTTAACAGTTTATTTTAAAAGAATTGGGATTTTCTGCCTTTAGGGTAAAAACTCAGCTCTCATAAAATGGAAAAATTTAACATAAGTTTTCAACATCACTAAGTGATGCTTATTTGAAAATCAATCGACATGGCTTTTTTCCCCCCATTTCTTCTTCTTCTTCTTCTTTTTCTTTCTTTTTTTAGTAAGAGTTACCATATTAAGTGCTAATTGTTGCTGACCTCTGTATAAGGTTTAGGCAGCCTTCCAGGTCCCAGCAGGAAATGGTCTGCCAGCTGAGCTGACCACAAGGTTGACAAGGCCAATTCTGAGGACATTTTCTGCGCTGCTGGTACCTGCAAACTGAGAGAGAAATTAATTGATGTGAATTTCCCACTGACAAACTGAAATTTGACTAAAGCTTTAATAAAGGAATGATAAAGGCGTTTAGTTGAAATGGAAAAGAGTGCAGAACAGTACTGTCAAACTTCCACAAGGACAAATATTTTGAGAAGGGAACAGTCTGATCCCATGTCTTGTCAGGTCTGATGCAGCATGTTTAGGGGTTTGTTCACAAGTCTCTATCTCTGCCACCCTCTTTCTGCTCTAGCAGCAGACACAGGCTATAAATGCACTTCCTACAGGAGCAGGAAAGATCAATATTCAATTCAGGAAGTTTCTCTTCCAGGCCAGAATTCCAGAATTCCATTGCACAAAAGGGAGGGCAAGGGGAGCACTGTTCATATAAAAACCACATAGCAAAGAAGTCACTCTGTTCTGTATCTCCTTTCTTCTCCTGGTACTTATTTGCCATAACTTCTTTCTCCTGGTACATGCACATTTAGCAGCCTGTCCTTTTGAAGGGTGATTTCAGGTCTTTGACCAAAACCCAGCAGTTTTCCTGACATGCCAGCAGCCTGAGCCAGATGACACAGCTACCTCAGCATTCCCAGTGTGGCTCTTCAAGAGACCTTCAGCCTCAAAGCTGTCCATGAACATTCCATGTCTTTATTCAGGGACTAACCAGGAAAAACAGGGACAGCAGCCACTTTTCAGGAAGATGGGAGAAAGTGGACCTAATAACAGAGCAGTGATTACCTACTGCCTACATAACAGTGTACAATTATTACCTGGATATCAATAAATGTACTGATTATCTGGCAGAGACCACAGTCACTTCCTTGCACGTCTCTGGGACACATTTGCCCCACAGCAGTTCATATATGCAGAAAACAACGTGGGCCAGAACAGATAAGGAAGTCCTCATCTCCATGAAACTGTCACATTGAGAAACTAAGATCTGGTATTATTGGAGGAGGTATAAATTGGTCAAATGTTAACATGGTCCATAAATTACTTTTTTTTTCACTGGAATAAAGCTTGATATTTGCATGTTTACCCTTCCCTGGGTCAAGACTGAACAGCTCTTTTTGCCTTTTTATTTTAAACTAATCTATTCTCTACCCCAGACACAGCACTGTACAACTGGTCTGTTGTCATCTTACTTTGCCCAGTGGATCAGTAGATTTTTCCTCAGTAATAGCCCTCATTCATTATGAATTATATTTTCTCTGTCATAACATGCAATCCAATATGAAAAGTTACTCCAAAATAAAAGGCAACTGCAAACCTGTCTGGAAAGAAGGACTGTGGTATTTAATGATCATCTTGTGTTTGAGTCTATGAATGGAGACTTTATCTTCAAAGATACAGGTTGGTTTGGGGAGTCAGAGCTAACTGTTCCATAAACCCTTTCTTCACAGTCTCACAGTTAGAGCAGAGAAGATTTCTTACAGAAACTTGTTAGAAAAATCTAAAAAAAGAAGTGTAGAACTAGACTGTAAAAGTGGATGGTACAATTCTGTGCTTAGAAGAGCTTTGCTTTCCGAGAAGAGGTGAGAGAGGAAAACACGAAAATACAAAATAAGTTGTGCTGCAACTAATGAAGACTGACAGTTTCCTAAACTGGGCTTTAATACTCGCTAATCACTCCACAGAAATAATTCCATCTCCAATTTCCATGCTTGGATTCCTCCTCTCAGCTTTCTCTCAAATCACCTATTAATTAAACAAGACTATTAGCAGCAAGTATTGTGTTGCAAGCCAAAATGCAGCTCCTTACTGGTCAAATTCTTTATGGTGCATAGGGTGCAGACCATTCTTATGGCTCAGAACAGATAAAAATTGAGGTTCCACAACACAAAACCTCATTTTTCACAAGCTGAGAAGTTCACATCCTCCAGATGCCTACAGCTCTCATACAAGTTTAGACTCAAGGGATCAATTAGTTTAAAATTCATGAAGAAGAAACTTCAAAAATTTTAAATACAGAATTTGGAGTAAAACACCCTATGTGTGGTTTTAACCCAATCTACAAAATTTAGATTTGAGATGTCCTGCAAGAAACATTCTCGTCTTTTCAGCCTCAGAAAAATATTTGCCTTCCTCATCCCCTGCAAAAAGAGCAAGGAATCCAAAAAATTAACTGTGCCAGAAGAGTGGGGAGAATGAACTCCTAGAGCTTCCTGCTACAGATATCTGAGGGAGAATGATGGTTTGAGGAGGTTCAAAAAGGGAAGAGATCAGTGCATGGTCACAGGCTCACAAATGGATACAGGGCAGCACTACAGTCCCAAACATACGTAATCCATAATTCTGGATGTGGGGGGAACACAAGGGAGATGGACAGCAGAAGGCAGGCAGGGAGGTTCATGTGATCTCCCTAAATAGTTTTTTCTTCTGTTAATGTTAGAGACAGAATCCTGGGCTTCACCTTGTCGTGCCATTTCAAAGGTTTCTGGTACAGTATTTGAGAGCAATGTGAATACTCCTTTAGTTTCCCTTCAAGACAATAACCATTAAACAACTCATGAAGGAGATTCCACCAACAATGGCAGGTCTGGAGTTGGTTTTTGAGCAAAACCACTTCTTTTCTAAATTCTCATATTTTCATTTTTACTCAGTATCAAATACTTCCTGCAGGAGAAGGCCTCACTTCAATAAATGAAGTTTTCCTTACAAGGCTCCTAGGAGGAAGACTTTCACTCCCACAGCTGTACAGGCATTAAATATGTGATCAAAATGTATTCATATAACACTTTCCCAGGCAGAAACCAACCTAAAAAATAAATAAATAAATAAATTAAATGCCCTACATAAAAAGACTGTAAATCTAGGATTATCCTATGTATACCAAAGTCATCCGACCAAAGAGTGTCTGCCTACACATAAGGCTAACATGAAATTTTCAGTCTTACAAAATATCCTGATTTCCCCAAAGCCTCACGGGCAAAAAAGAAAGAGTTGTGCAAAAACTGCTTTAAGAATAACACTTGAAGGGAGTCAGTAAAGGCTCCCATACTCTACTACAATATTTTGGGTTTGGACCACTCCTACAACACCTCTAACCTCTCAGAGGTGCCGCACTTCCAACAGCCACAGCTGCCCAGGCCCAGAGATCTGCCCTGAACTGCAGCAGCACTTTCTTTAATTCAATATATCCTTCATCCTAGAAGTAAAAAAAAACAACTATTGAATTAAATCTGCAACAATATCTCCCCACAATGCCCTCAGTGTGAGCCACATCCTCGAGATCAGCACTCCTCATTAGAAATCAGGTGGTGTCTGGATATTTGCATCTTAGGCGTTGCAAATTAAAAGCAGTTGACAAATTAAAACAATTAATTGTGCACTAAGAGGCAAATTAGGCATTTATCTGCTTTGAAAAAATTAATAGTGGGAAACCATAAAGGCAAGAGCACTTGCTGCAATAAGCACAATTTAGATAAAAGAACACATATTTTTGTGAGGACGTCAGCAAGAAAAAACAAGAATTTCTGAATATTTTAATCTTCATATTTTATGTACACTATCTATGGAAAGCATAAAGAAGTCTGAAAAGATATTTTGAGGATTTTTTGAAATCCTAAGTCCAGACAAAAGTAGTCATTTAAAAACTCCCGTTCAGCAAGATCACTGTATTTTTTAACCACCACAATGTTAATACAAAGGAAAAGAAGCATTGAAAACCAAGAAAGAAGAGAGGTTTTCAAACCTGATTTTCATCTATCACTGAGATACCAGATTTGATTAGTTTTCCAGTTTAGGTCTCCCTTTTTCCATTTCCTTAACATGCTTACAAAATCACAGCAACACCAAAGCCCAGCCATGATAATAAATAACCTGGTAAAACTGTCAAGTGTTATAAACTTCATTATGAACTGCAAAAATAAAATAAAATAAAACAAAATAAAATGAAATAAAATAAAATAAAATAAAATAAAATAAAATAAAATAAAAATATATTACTGCAAATCAGCATCTGCAAAACTAGGAGTAGGGTCTGACTCAGTATCTGTTACCTCAGTGCAAAACCCAGCCTGTTCTGTATCCACCACTTGTAAATGCTGCTCTCTGCTGACATCTGGTTAAAAGTGTCAAGGGGGAGCTTCTCCCTCCTTCCTCTGATTTGGCCTTTGTGGTGGACAGATGTGCAATGGGAGAAATTTTTCTGACAGGATTTCCAGCTCCATCATCTTCATTTCATATCTTACCCACTTACAGCCCATGTCTCACAAAATTAAATACTCCCACTTCCCAACAAAAAAGGGACTGATGTCTCAATAGCTTCTCTCTAGGAAGAAAAAAAAAGTTTGTTTGCATTCCATTCTAAATCTTAGGAATTATTTAAGGCAAATACTTAAATTCGGGAGGGACCACTGAAACTGTGTTGCATATTACATTTTCAGTGGTTTTAATGATGTACATAGAACTATAAACGCTGCCTGAAGTGTTAGTTGCTATTGTATATTATGTAAAAAGGAAGTGTATGATGTAGAGAAAATAGAGGTGCAGATCTTGCCTTGCTTCTCGTTAAAGTTGCAAGAGGCTTAATTATTGGCTGCAGGGTCTTTTGTCTGCAATTTGAAATTCAGTGTACTAGGCAAATGAGCCAGGTTTGCTCATTCCTGTGGGAGTTAAGGAAACAACAGCTGAATATAACTTTATGAGGCTGCAAACCTAGTTGATCCCTTGAGCTCAGTTTCCTTATCCTGTTTCTTTAGGATCCACAATGAGCCTTGTGCAGCAGGGGATTCAGGCCACTTGGAATTGGGAAATGGAAGGAGAGAGGACTTGTCTTTTCCCAGTGGCTGGGATCTTTCCCAAACCCACAGAGTCTTCTTCAGATCTGGATATATCCTCAGTGGCAGCAGGTCCCTGTGCTCGCTGGGTTAAAGTGCAAGATGTGCCACCCCAACCATGCCCTAAATTTCACCTAAATTTGTGCTGAGGAGTTTTGCTGGCTCCTGGTCTGGCATTAATGTGGAAGTTTAGCCTATTTCTGAAGGGTCGGTAACGTTACGGTTTTTGACACCGTGAGTACATCCTGCTCTGAAAAGTGGCACATTCCCTTCCTGTAGCATTACTTTATGAATTCTAGCAGTCTGAAGCAGTTTCAGCAGCCAAAGGCTGTGAGAATTGGCTGCTGAGACAGCTGAAAGCAGTGCTGACCCCTTCAAACCTCTCCCTCTCGATCCATTCACGTCCCGAGACGCCAATGTACTGCTCTTTTCTCACCACTTCTTGCCACTCAACCAGGAGCTGATATTCCCACAATCAACACCCTTTCAGACATCACCTGCATGTTCTTCACCCTGTTTAGTACAGAACAAATGGCTCAAACCCATCCAACAACCAACTGTGCCCTAGAATTGATCAGGGCAGAGTTAGCTCATTTGTGGAAGTGTCAAGCTCCAAATGAGAAGTAATGAACTCTTTCTCCCACAACAGCCAGATCCAAAAATACTTCAATCATGCCTTGAGGGGCCATATACACTACTAATTCTATATAGGTAAAACATTTTTTTGACTCAGAAGTGACTCTAGTGGCAGTAGGCATGTAGAAGTAATTACAAAATCTCACATCACTGCTAAAAATCAGCTATTACAGATCTGGACAGACCCAAGCTCATTCTGTTAAAGCCTGAGGTGTAACTTTGTTGGGGAATACAGAGGGGATGACTGTGACTCACTCATTTCATTCACTTTTAGAGCATAGCAAGATGGGAGAGCTAAAAAGGAAGGAAAACTGGAGAAGGCTGAAGAAAAAGCTCAATTTTCCTGAATAGAAACATCATTAAAAACTACTTATTGTTTAGGCACGGGGATCAAAACTGACTATTCAAAGTCTAAAAAATAATCCATCATTTATTAAAGATTAATTTATTTATTAACTGACCAAATGCTGTAAAGAATTACTATAAGAAATCCAACTGATGGTCAATCAAAATGCTTGATCTTCTCAAGTGCCAGCAAAAAAATGTGGAGGATCAATAATATGCATGTCTGCTTGAGAAATGCATGATTTGTTAGTCTCTACCTGCATTACAAAAACCTTGGAATGTGCAGGTCAAAATTTAAGAATAAGCATAATCAAAACATGCACATTTGGTGCTGTAATGAAGTGGGACATGACATCTAAGACATCAAAGTATTGTTATCTCCTGGGTTCACAAAGCACCAAAACTGACTGCAGCTTGGTGATTGCAGCATTGAAGCTTTGCAGTTGGGAGGTGGAGGTTGTTTTTTGGTGAAAATTGTTCCATAGCAATGCTGAGTAAAGCCAACAGTAAGTGAGTTCATTAACTTCTTTCAAAACTGTCTCTAGTATGTCTCTGCCACGTGGGGAGATGAGAAAGTTCAAGATGACATTAATAATCCAAAATCTTACTTGAAATAATCAGATGTTACTTAACTGTCCCCTCACTAAAGTGATGACCACCAAAGTGAATTTTTTAAAGGTAAAACTATTTGGTACTTCAATATCTTGAAGTCAATCTGTTGGTAAGTTCTCTTGAGTCCCCAGTGTATCCAGTTTATAGCTTTCAGCTTGTTTCTTATTAATCATAATATTTTTTCATAATTAAAAGAACAAAACATACTTTAAGAACTATAAGGCGGTTTTATCAGAACTGCCAGACTGTCAGAAATCTGAAAAGGGAAATAAAACTTTACTCAGGACTAACTCATCCATGCTTGACTTGACCATACATGGCTTTCCCTGAAGATATAAATGGTGACTAAGCATTTGTTTGTTAATCTGAAACGCTTACACTCAAATAAAATATGATTTCTTCAAACACAATCATATGAATAAATCTGGCTTGGTGAATCAGTTGCAAGTGCCACACTAAGAAAATGGAATCTCAAGAGACATAACAAATAATTAAGTCCTTGCAGGAAACTCATCTATTTTCCCACTTACCCACAGGAGATTCACATGCAAAGCTTGTATTGAAGCTCCTTGTAACTAACATAAAGCACTTACAAGAACACAGAAAATTGGAATGCTGGGGGGGGGCGGAATGTAGTGTTTTCCAGCCATTAAGATCTATGTCTTAATTTAGATCTGCAGATTTTTAAGCTTATAAAAGTTTTGGGTCTATGAAACATGTTCAAAGGATGGCTCCAAAGAACTGAGACTTTTGGTACTATCCTATTATTCTAGGACATGTTCAGCTGAAAATGTCCCACTTTAATCCAAGAATATAAAATGTGCTACTATGAATCTGCATGCAATTAATATGAGAAGCAGTTCTGATGATATTTGTTGGCTTAAATAGTTGCATGAATCCAGTTAAGGCCTGTAACCAGGAACATTCCATGTGGCTTTGAAATGAACTTCCACCGTTTCACCTCTTTTTGTTACATGTGACTGTATGTCAGTAGATTTACGTAGGGTAATTTCCCTCTGTGTGGGAAACTTGTGCTGAGGTAAATCACAAAACTGCAAAACTGATGGAAGGATCACATGCTCCTAACCCAGTAAAGCCAACAAACTCCAAATGAACACATGCACAGTTTCCTGAAGTAATGTATTGCATTGGGGGATATGAAGTAATGCCTCTAAATTACTTTTGACCCTAGAACATTGCAAATCTCATCTGAGGGCACTCTGGACTGGTTGAGAATGTCAAAAGGGATGACAGTTTTCTAGTATGACACGTAAGTTCAGATATATTTACATAAAAGTCTTTAAATCTTTAAATAATTCATTCAGTGTATATAAGCAAAAATAACTGGAGCGCACTTATCAGCAAAGCTTTTAGATCCACCTGAATCCTAGAGATTTTCACTGAATTTTTTGTGTTCTACTCATCTGAAGGAATATCTGTAACACATGAAGGTCCCACTGTGTTGGCAATCCCAAGAATGTCATGGATCAATATCTATGGATTTAAATGAGTTATGAGCCAGCTACTATCAGGAACTGATGGAGCTGAAAAGTTTTCCTCAGCATTACAAAATGAAGACATTTCTAAAATCCTATGTAGTTTTGCAGCAAAGCCAGCACCCCCTCTAAAAAAACCAGTGTTTTGCCTCATTAAAGTGGTGATGAAGTACCAAAATATGACCCTGAACAACAAAGGTTGTTTTGAAGCCAGGCCTGCAAGTGTAGACCTGGCTTCTGAGGCCAAAGCATCCTAAAACTCTTCCTCCAGAGCCCCTCTGCTCCAGTGGAGAAGAGGTTTCTTGAAGAAGCCTTTGTGAGTGGTTTTTGCAGGAGTATTGGCAAGCATACCAAGATTTTCAAGAAAAAAAGTGATGGATGACAGTGTTTTCCTGTGGCCTCTGAGGCTCTCCCAGCCCAGCCAGCCCGAACACCCCTTGGGTTTGCTGCATGGCTGCTCCTCTGTACCTTCAAACCTTGCTGAATCCTCACATGCCAAACCTGAGCCATCTGGGTACCTCATTCTCAGGCTTTGCTTTTTTCCAGCTGGTTCTCTCCCTGCCATTGAGTGCAGCCTGGTGCAGCGTGCTGAAGTGCTTTCACATTACTGACATGACAGTGACACTGCTCAGGCTGCAGTGACTCGACTGCTGCATGGATGTGACACAGAGTCTGTTCCCCAGCAGACCCTCTGTTATACAGCAAGATGGATTCTCCTCTTCCCACAGAAAAGATTAAAGGCACATAAGCCATGATCTGTTTGGGCATCTCAAATCTGCAGGACAAGATGCTCTGTAAATTAATCTTTTCTCATCAGCTCGCTGGGAAAGAAGAATGCAACAAACAAAGGCTCCATCCCCTTTGCACGTGGATTCATCACTGTGATGCACAGAGGCCTGAGCCACTCTGGGACACAGGCTTCTGGACAGGAATGCTGGCCCTTTTACCTGCCAAACAAAACTCTCCACCCCACTTTCTTGATGTCATTTTGTAGGAGACATTTAGGACTTCCAATTTAGCCAGAGTCCCTGATGCTCTGAGATTTTGCCTGGAAGAAATCTTGCTCTGTCTCCAAATTTCTGAGCTGGCAGGACACTCTTGAACACAGGCAGCCCACTCCCGGACGCAGGTTTCTGGAGAAGAATGCTGGCCCTTTCCCTGTCAAACAAAACTCTCCACCCCACTTTCTTGATGTCATTTTGTAGGAGACATTTAGGACTTCCAATTTAGCCAGAGTCCCTGATGCTCTGAGATTTTGCCTGGAAGAAATCTTGCTCTGTCTCCAAATTTTGGAGCTTCTGGCTACTGTTGGAGCTGTTTCAGAAGATTTTTGAGCAAGCTGGCACATTTCTGCTGCTCTGAGGGGAAGTTGATCACTTTCATTGCCATGGGTTAGGGGGCTCTGAAGAAACTTCCCAAAATCAGTGAGCAAGGAGGATGGATGGATGGATGGATGGATGGATGGATGGATGGATGGATGGATGGATGGATGGATGGATGGATGGATGGAGGGGACAGTGACTGCATAAGGACCTTTAGCCTTTCCTGGTGTGGAAATGGTCAGAATTCCACAGTCGACTTTAGGCTGGTGAGGAATAGAGGGGACTGGTTGAGGGAAACTTGAGCTGAGCCCTTTCCTTTTCTAGCACCAGGCTTGAGCCAGGGCTGAGGACTGCAGGATGTCTGGAATGTGAGGCACAGAAGAGAACCTGCACATCTGTCCCAGCCATTGGCCTGGCTCCCCTTCACCGTTGTTGTGAATCTGGTCTGATGGGGAGATAAGAATGTGCACAAAGGCTCTCTGGTGAGGGTCAGACAGCCTTTACTGCCACCTCAGCATGTGGAAGAGGTCCAAAGTGTTCATTCCACCTTCTGTGTCAAGTATAGATTCTGACAGAAAGTAACCAAGACCCTCATTAAGCTCCATTTCCTTATTAAATTTTGCACCCTCAAGAGTGCAAGTGAAAAAAAAAAAAAGACAACGTGTAACAAATGTATGGCTAAAGTCCCCAAAACTCCTGCTGTAAGATATGATTGTTTCACCCCACTGGGAAGAGTCAAACTTTGTAGTATGCAAGGGGGAATTTGGGGCAAAAAGGCCAGCAGGGGAAAATTTCTTTGCTTAGGATCAGCTGAGACTGTGTCCTTCCTCCTCTCCTGAAGGGACACCTTCAGGTGAACTTTGCCCCTCCAACTGTGTTGGACCAGAGGTGGGAATATTCAATTTGTATTTATATTGTTAGTAGATCTCTGTTACTATCCTTTCTGTGGCAATCTCTGTAGTTAGTGCATTTATCAGCAGCAATTCTGAGCGTGCTTTTCTGTTCTTTCAATAATCTGTACTGCTTGTGAGTCTGGATCGTACAGGTTCTTATTGAGCACAGTTATAGTTCTGAATTGGCTAGGAATAGAAATTAAGCCCAGACCCACCCAGCTCACTGATCTTTTAGGATCAGCTGGAGCAGAGGTTGGGGTTATGGTCTGACAAGTTTCTGTACCCTGAACAAAACAGGGCCTAAGACACTCTCTCTGTCACACCGGTCCTGGTGATTTAATGGCCAGCATGTCAGACTGTCTCACTAATTCAGCTGAAAATTAATTAAAATACTATATGTGTGTGTTTATCTCCTTAATTTTCAGTCAGATTAGAGAGTTAAGACATCTCACCAGAAGCTCAGAGTAGTGATAATCCTAAAATAAGCAGTAGAAATAATACCTATAAAGAATACGAGCACCACATTGCGTGATGTTTCATCAGATCATACACGTCTTTGAAGATAACTCAACTTTTACATCCTTTTTGTCTTTAGCATCAATAAATTTTGGAATTAGTATGGCAGTAAACTTGCATGGATTAAGTGATAACTGCATAATTTACACAACTCTATTTTTGCTGGATGCTAGACTTCTTGTTTTGTCTATGATACACTTGATTTGAATGTCAGGACATCACAGGTATAGCTTAGAAATCGCTGCAATTACTGTTGTTAAAATGGGGGAAATGTGTTTTCTACCAGTGCAGACACTAAGCTTTTATAAAACTAAATGTGTTGAAAAGAATAAATACTGGGCATCTGACTGGGAGACAAAAGGCTGCAGCCTCCTTCCTTTGCCTTGAGAATGCTTACTGTAGTACAGGAATTTTAGCTACAGCCTTGATTTAAGTACAAAGGGATGTGTTCCAAATAAAATATCTACTATTTGTTTTGGCTAAACAACAAAATAGTTCAAAGCAATTAATTAGTGCCAAGTGTCCAGTCCTCTCTCATCCTGCAGTGAAAGGTAAGAAAGATTTCTACAAAAGTTCATTCACCCATTGCCACTTTACTGTATTCTTGCTAGTCGGGCTCCAGTCCATAATTTGAATATTACGCTACTTTAGTTTGTCATTTTAATGTCCTTTCACACAGGTCTGAACATTCCCTTTGGATAATTAAACCCTGTTTGCTTACCCTGTTGTTGATTTGGTTCTCAGATGCTGTTTGCCTACCTGCAAGACCTGTCAGAGGTCCAAGAGAGGGTTTTTGGGGTTTGCTGCCAGAAGGTGTTAAGGTGACCACTCTTGGGCTGTGACAGCTGCAAGCTTGTTCAAAATTAAACTAAAACTGCACTGGTAGACAAAATGAAACACCATGATTTTTTTGCCACCACTTCAGGCCATCAATATGCGTAGTTTTTGATAAAGAAGATTTAAAAATTACAAATTCTTTTTGAAAATTATTGCTGTTTTTTTTCCTTGATTCTTTCAGTACTTTTCTGCAGGTCATAATGTAGGAGAAATGGAATTAACACTGGTGCCAAAAAATAGCTATGCGAAAGACAGCTGCCTTATAAGTTCCTCAATTTTGAATTATTTTCATGCAAGGAAATGAAAAATAAATGGAAATTAACCAATTACAGTAATAATTTTTCAATACCTCTATATGATAAATTGTCACCTTAATACTGTGGTGACTCCTGCACAGGCATTTGTGAATGTAAAGAATTGCAGAATCTAAAGATTACTTGAAAGTTTTTTGGTTCTTATGTCTATATTACTAAAGGAACTAAACATCTTCTTTTTTTCTTCTGATAGTTTCTGTTTCTTCTTGTTTATTTAACCCTGGAAAAAGTAAGAATATATCTGGTACTGTCTTCCTAATATCTTCTTACACACTGAATTTTAGGAGGCAAGTTAATTCTTCCATTTTTTCTCTTTCTTGCAATAAAGACTGCATGAAATAGCTAGTATTGCTCACATTATATACAGTGCACTCCTGAAAATTGTGTAGTGATAAGCAGAAGGAAATATTTAGTGATGAATTTATCACATTCTTCTGGCTGTTTTGGAAACATCAATAAAAACTTGATAGCTGGATTTTTACCTCTTGCTTAGATAAATATACAAAATTATTCTCCTACACATTTATTTCAGTGGTTTTTTTATTACTTTTTAGAGGGAGATGATTGTTTCTGGTTGAATCTGGTTTGAATTTCACACATATTTGAAACTGTACTTTAAGTTTGCCAGTTCTGCACTCCACATTATAAAAATTAACCAAAGAAATCATGATCTTGTTTAATTACATTGATCCACAAAGTTCTGGAAACATTTGTTGTTGATGAAAATGTGTCAATTAGAGAATTAATAATTGCTGTGATAGAAATGTTTAGGAGACAGACAAGCCAATTTTTAACTTTTAAACAAAATTTTATTTGACTCTCATCTTTATGTTGAGATAAGTAAACAAAATCCCATCACACTTCAGCTATTCATTGTCCTTAGGACCATCCTTTATTAGCATGTAAATAATATTTGTATTGTGTGGGTTTGATGATGAAAAAGGTATTGTTAACTGTTCACAAGATATTGCTTTCCCCTTCAGTGGAAATCTATCCTATGGTTGAGATCATTCTGATAGGTTTTTAATTAGTCCTTTTGTTAGGAAGAGATTTTCTGGGGGCTTGGGTTGTGCTGAAAGCATATGGATTAGATCTTTCACTTTTACCTAAGGGTAAGAGACAGGGAAAGGCTGATGGACTTTTTCTTCCACTTGAACAGACAAGTGGAAAAGGCATGAAAGTGTCAGACTCTGTCTGCTTGATTTTAAAGTTACTGAAATAGGAAAAGTATTTGAGTAAACAGCGTTTTTAATTGCATAAAGTCTGAAAACTTGATATTTATGAAATGTATCATTAAAAGTAATATCTGATGAGTCAACTTCTGAAAAAATTTTTTGTCTTTGCTTGGCATTAGTCAGAGCCATTTCTATTAATTCATGCATTAATGCTTAGCAGGTACAAAGTGTTTTCCCTAATAACAGATTTTTTGTAGGTGGCAAGTTCATCAAAATTTAGTTGGGGCACTTTAAATGATCTGACTGCAGAATATTTTTAGTAGGCTCAATCAAAATCAGACTTGTCTTTTGAAATTTTTAATGTCCTGAAATCATATAACTTTAGATGGTAGCCCTTCTATAAACTCTCTATGCGTTAAGAAAAACAATTTTAAAGTTTTTTTTGTTGGACTTGTTCAAATCCTTTATTTTTCTTAAATGTCATGTTGAGGAGAGCTCTTTGAAGTTAATTCATGCAATAAATAATATCTGGTTGTGCTAATCCTCATTTTCAAGCCATTAATAAGAATACTTCAAACACAGGTAATGAAAGGCAAATACATTTGAATGTTGACTGTTTGCTGTCTTTTCTCTCTCCTACACCAAGGTGCACACGAGGCTTCACACAAATCACCGCCCCAGAAAAAGTGGTTTGATTTGGGACCACCATGATGGCCTTGCTATAGAAAACAAGAGGTTGTGGCCTTAGCCCACTCCTACTTTTATGGTGTGTATTCCCCACAGAACCTGAGCTGAAGATTTTCTTACCAGAGCATCCCCCGAGGAGAAAACCTCCCTCTGGATCCCCCAGTGCTACTACCAAAGGCATAAAACCCAGGGCTGCTCCTCATCGTCCTGCTAATTAGTGTGACATATTTTAATGCTGTTATGTTAAAGGAATTATCTGTAAAACACAGGAATTTCTGGTATTATTTCAGTTGTCCTAAATTCTCAGCTTTTGGATTACTCATGGTTCCAGTTATTTATGCCATTGAGCAACTGGTTTTATTAACACAGACAAAGTTGTCTGAGTTTTATATAAATTATTTTCAAAGAGTAGAGAGGGTTTAAAGGGATCTTATGTAAATTAAAAAGAAAAAAAATATTCTAGGAAAAGCCAAACACTTAGCAGCTCTCTGGACATCCTAGGCCAGAACACAAGACTGTGCCTCTCGGAAAAAGTGCTGTATTTAAATTTAAATTGCTTAAGGATTTTCATAAGCGTTAAAAAACTGTCCTTCACTTTTAAATAAAACCTTCAGACAACAAACTAAACCAGGGCTGTCAAAAGCAAAGCAGCACTGGTGTTCCAGCCATCTCCCTTGATACCTTTTATATGCAAGGTCTGTAAATCTTCTATGGCCTGACTGATGTGCAGGGCAGCTCACCAAGGACCTGTTAGCAGCTGCTGATAACAGCACCAGGACATCCTTTGGTGTCTCAGAGCTCTCTTGCCTCTGCCTGTTGTTCCTGCAAATGTGGGGAGAGTGGTTCCAGCCTCGATAATTGCACTGCTGGTTGCCAGAGTGCTGTTATTTATAGGGACTGCTCCAGCCCACAACTGCCCATATCCAGCCCATAATTGGTCACCGTGCCCCTGTAGTGCCACCATCAGCCACATCCTGCTCCATCTCAGGACTTACTTGTGAGCATCAGCATTGGCTCTTTTTTGTGGAATTGGTGCCAAACTCTCTTTTGCTGACCATGTTTTTTACCTCCCTCATAACCAAGAGGGATTGGTCTAGAAGGAATATAATTCAGGTGAATAAACACAAGAAAAGTGGATTTCTGTTAAGCAGTGTTTCACAGCAGTCTGCATACTTGCAAGGCTAGTATCAGAACATCTGAGGAAAAAATCTTTAACAATGGATATTATTCTCACTTCTGACCTGGTTGAACGGGCCATCTGTTAATGGGAGCTTGACCAGAAAAACCTCACATTTCTATGACAAGACCCCTTTTGCAGAAATAGAAAACAGCTGCTTTCTGATTTCAGAAAGAGCTTGACAAATGTAACAAAGTCCTACCAGTAAAACTAAAAAACTTAAAGAGTCAAAGGAGTTCTTTAGAAAAAAAACCCCTGCTATTAAGAAAATACTCAGTATAAATAGAAATACAAAAATATTTTCTTCCAAGCAAGATACAATTTTATCAATTGGGATTTGCCTAAGTTTTAACTTACAAAATTTCCATAATATTGAAATAATATTGAGGGTGAAATTAAGATTTGTTATTACAGAGAAAGTTAACTTCTTTCACATTCAGAGGAAGCCCTAAATGTGAAAATTAAGGCTTTCTGGCATTTCTGTTGTTCAGATCTCTCAGACACCATTTTTCTGAAAAGCCAGCAAAGATGAAATAGCCCAAGTTCTTCCATTTTGAAATTCATAGCAATGTTGAGTACTTTTAAATAGAGTTAAACACCTCTGAATATTTCTACTTAGTCTAAAATAAAAATAACACCATCTGCAGCCTTAGTAGAGGCAATTCTTTTACCCTTCTAACAAGAACCAGATCAGGGAAGAAATACAAGGTTTTTACAAGTGTTCTCCTTCTCTGTATACTGCTCCATTATATCAACATTGTTGTAACAACTTCAGTACAAGTAATTTGGTCACTGAGGTTGATGAATGGCATGGATTTTCCTGTGTCACTTCTTTTTTGGGTATAACATTTCAGGAACAGTCATTCAGCTGCTCTGCCTCCTCCACTTCCTTCGTCATTCTTTGTTCTTGTTTAGAACTTCCTCTGCCTTGAATGTAAGTCCTGGTTATTTTGTATTTTGAAGTTTTGATTTGCTCCTAGGGGTGGTTTTTAAGATGTGTGAATTGGGTATGTGCTACTCCTGCTTACAGGAGTTCCTGCTGACTTTCTAGACTGGGTGGGTTTTTTTTAAACTCATCCCACCTAAGTGAAATATTTAAATTCTTTTGAATCCCTTGTGTAAACACAGTGATCTTGTGATGCAGCTTCAGCAACAGACTCTGTGCAGCCCATGGCAACCACCCCTATTTCATGGGGAAGGAACTGATCAGGGAAGGAAGAAGACCCAATTTTCGCGTGGTTTGCTGAAGGTTCAGTGACATTCACAGCACAGCCACTGTCCTGAAGGTTGCTCCAGACCAAATTGTTAGTTTTATACAGAGAAGATGCACAAAAGAGAATAGGATATTATGTAAGAGAAAAGATACTTGCTGCAGAGTAACTGCAATTCCTTGGCAAAGTTCCCCAAGAGGCAAGGCCAAAGTTTTTGCTGTGTGAACCTTCTCCATCTGGTTTGGGGAACTCTACAGGAACCCTTGTCAAGGTTCTTTACTATGGAGGCTGGAATGAAAAAGGGTAAAAACTGCTTCTAAATCCATGCCCAGACTGGGAGCTACTACAGACTTATTCTACAAAAACATTGCATGTGTCACAAGATTAAGAAATGCATCTCAAGTGGTGATGGTGCTTGAACTGTAGAAGTTAATTTCAGAGAGTTTATATTTAAGTCCCAGAAGTCTGTGTGCTGCTGCAGAAAGTGAAGCAATATCAGTCCTGAAAAGTTAACATTATAATAACAAAACATCAAGGGAGACCCCAAGAGGGAAGCAATACTGAAAATGTTGATATCAAAACCCAAGAATTTTCAGGCAGGCTTTGAAAGAGTATAAAATGATTGCACAGAATAACAAGTGGGAGAAAATGCAAGAAAACACATTTGTGTGCTCTTTATATCATTTTGCCTCACTGACAACTCTGCTTTTCAGAGCTGAAGTGGTTTAGAGTGTATTTAAGTGATTACTGGAAATTGAGTTGCTTATTCTATCTCATCTTACATATGACCATGCACCCTTCAAGAACCCTGCAATTGCATGTAGAATACATTAATGTGGTCCTTACCCCAACAAAATCCCAACCATTCTTAGTAGACAATTGGCTGCAGTTAAGAGTTAGACATTTTTAAGGTACAGAATAAAACTTACAGCTTTTTTCTCTCACAGTATTAAATCTGCAGATGGCAACTCCTCTGTCTCTTCAGAGTTGAATGGCACAAGCAGAATCCTTCAGCAGAGAGTTTATATCATTACCTCAGCAAGGTGAATAATTGCAAGCATCAAAAGCAACACTACAGAAAGAAGTGACTTCAGAAGGTTTCCAGAATGCTCTAGGTAAGTATATAAATGCTCTGCTGTAAGTTGTAGGAATGGCTACTAAAAAGCATATCCACATGATCAAAGTCAAAAGCTTTAACTATCAGAAGGCTGCCTCCTGTGTTTTGACAGCCTTCCATTTGTCTGTGAATAATAAAGTTGAAGAAATTATTTGACATCTCTTTCAGCTGAGTGGATTTATAGCTGGTAAGACATAAACACTGGTGGAGATAAATGAGAATATGTTATGTGATTGTATCTCGTATTTAAAATTCAGTGATACTTTGAAATCAAATGCTGCTTCTTGACAGGGATGTCATTAGACATTTTTAATGCCTGCTTGGCACTCTGAACTGCATGCTGTGAAAGGTTCTGTCTCAAAGAGATTTCTATGATAGCCTGTGTCAAATTCAGAAAGTGAACATGCAAAGTGTCTGCTCTGTCAAGACTTTTTTATTGGGATTGTTTGTGATGGGCACGCTGGTGCTTCACTTTCTTTTCTCCTTAATATATGAGAACTCAGACAGAGTAATTCCAGATCCTTTCAGTTACAGAGTCCTGACCTATCATTTCATGTCTAGCAGCATATGTGACTAAAAACAACGTCATTTCAGCATATGTGACTAAAAACCTTCTTTAAATACTAAATAATTTCTGAGCCATCCAGCACAGACACAGAACTCCTCAGAGTGGTCCCACTATTATTTCTGTGAACAATTCCAGAACCAGCTGCCCAGCACAACTGTCTAAAGGCTTCCTTTTGGAATCATCCACCATGCAATAGCACAACACTCAAGGCAATTATGGTCAATACATTTATTTTTTTGAAGCTGGTAAGTCCACATTTCCTGCTTTTCTCCTCCTCATGTAGTCTCAGAAAAACTGATATATTTGTGGTCATGTGTTAAGACTAAACTGACACTGCATATGCTCTATTTGTACCCCTGTGCATTCCACAAGAGAGGATGGCCTATGGATCTCTGTTCTATGATACTTCAAGGAGAATACTCAGGAAAAGTGAGGAATTGAAAGCACCACATTCCTTTTCCACTTTCATTATCATCACAAATTCTCCCATTGCTCCATAAATTTGTCTTTCAGAATGCCTCACTTTCCCTGTCATTTCCTGAGATTTCTGCTTGCTTGCTGATTTTTCACCAGTCCCTCCATGTCTGGGTTTTACACTGCATTCTTTTGCTTATCTCATAGCAAATATATATAAAGATATATATAAATATTTGAACACTGTAGAATCTTTATTTCTGCCCTGGGTGGTATTCTGAGGGGTGAGAGTTACATGAACAATGCTCTCAGGCACAGGGTGTGATCCCTGGGGGATGTCCTGTGCAGGGCCAGGATCTGGACTGGATGATCCTTGTGGATCCCTTCCAACTCAGCATTTTCTGTGAAATTGCATGTTATTCTTCTCCTTGTTGCAAACTTCAAATTTACCAAAAAAAAAAATTGTTGAAGGTTATATTGTAACTTTCTAATGTAATACCTTGCTATGTCATAGAAGGAACGAGTTCTTTGAGAATAACAGTACATCTTTGCAAACATGACCTGTACTTTGAAATTTTTGCCTCTTTATGAAGATTTTTAATGAAATCTGAGTAAAACATAATGTGTTCCTTTGCAGTGTTAGGTGGTTTTGAAATATCACTGTGTAATTAACAGCATACATTTTCTTAAATCTTAGAAATTGGTACATGCAGGACTGCAAGGAGAGCAACCACTGTTGTCTGTATTTGGCCAGCCCAGGTAGAGAAGTTAATGGAGTTCTGCAATCCAATTTTGGAACTGGTGTCCATATGAAATCAATAACTCATTATATTCTTAGCTGTGCTTCTTCGAAAGCACATGCTGGGGTTAGCAAACAACTATTCACAATTTCAGATTTTACTGTCTTCTCAGTAGAATCCAATGTGTGATAACATCAAAATTTGGCTTATCTTTGCTTTATTAGTTTACATAGACAGAGTTTAATGCCAGTATCAGTATTTTTGTACTTACATTTCTGACATTAAGGTGTATTAGCACTTATTAACAAAGGAAATGCCGTGCATTAAAGGCATGAGATCAGAAAAGCCATAGTTAAAAACTAACATTTTTTCTGTGATGCCTTTTTTTCAATCTTTTTCCTTAAAAGAGGAGAAAAGTTGAAGTGTTTGGGGGGAGTTGGGTTTGCTTGGGGGTTTTTTTTGCAGAAAAATGTGTATCAGGATTTTTTATTCTGACAATGTAGGTGTAGGGAAGACTCCAGACTACAGTGTAGGTCTGAAGGCTTAAGGCATTTATCTGTTATTTGAGACCTGTGTGTCGAAATCATTATTTTGCTTGATCTGTTGGATTTTAAAACGACACCATTTCTGGTTATAATTAGCTTTTTTTTTTTTTTTTTTTTTTTTTTTTTTTTTTTTGCTAAATCTACCTGGGTTTTTTTGATGCAGATATGAGGTTGTGATATCCATGATTTGACTTAGTAAGACGCAAAGCACCTGATTTTTTTTAATCTATTTTTCTGTTGGTTGGATGGGGTTTGGATTTTTTTCCAAAACAGAACTGGAAAGGAGTTTTTTATGCTCTCACTTGATTAATTTCAGAATTGTTTCAAGACACTGATTTCAATAAAATAGAAGGAAAAACTTGTGTTGGGTGTTCTTTCAATACCAACATAATTGATATTGGCAATCTGTCTGTTGGTATAATATGGCTTTGGGCTTACAGGTGGAGGGAAGATTACAAATTGATTGATTTTAAGAAAAATCTTTGATACTTTTACATGTTGGAGTTGTTTTTTAAAAAATCAGATGCTGAGTTTGCTTTGCACATAAAGTTTATTGATGTTTGCTGCTTATAGACTTCACAGAAAACAAAACCAAATTCCAGGTTTATGCAGAATTATTATTTTAAATCAGAGTTTTAAAAGTAAATGAAGTAATGTGTATTTATTTGAATTTTACACTAAAAAAACAATGCTAGAAATACCACATCAATTTCTTTATACTTAGGCTGCCCATGCATGCGTTGCTATATAAATATAAATCAATTCCACACCCTCTGATGGCTGTAATTAGGAAAAGGAGGTGCATAAGAGGGAATGGAAGAAGAATGAGCAGTGTGTGACATCCTGAGGACATCCTGGAAGTGACTTTGTGGGGAGAATCTGCCAGCACTTGCCAAAAGTTGATCAGAAGAGGTGTTTGTGTTTGTGTGTGTATATATAAATGTATAAATCACAATTCTGCTTGAGGTTCTCCTGTAATGGAATGAGCCCAATTTCCCAAGTGAGCTGTTCAGTGTTTGAGTCCTGCATAACTTAATGTTGACTTGTTAACTGGATTAGCTGTAGAAATTTCACAGACTGATCAATTCAAATCTATTTCCAGCTATCGCATGGGACGATTTTGGAGGTTGCTCTTCCAAGTGAAAAAGTGAATCTAATAAATTAGCTTATTGTGCCACCAAAGAGCTATAGCACTTCTGTTATTTACTAGAGTGGAATCAATATTTCATCTTCAGAAAGCTGCAGGTATTTGTCATGTTGTACATTTTTAGGCATAGATGCAGGCAGTGCAAGTACCTCAACAGCTTCTTTCTTACACAAAATGGATGTAGAAATATTTCTACTTTCTATGAGGAGGGCTGAGACTGCCTGTAAGGTTTTATTTTGTTTTCTTGCTGGATCTCAGTGTTACTTGGTCAGAATTGAGAGCTTATTTTCATTATGGTGCCTAATACTTTAATTACCAACCTCACCAAAGCTGGCTTTTGGGACCCTAAAATTCCAGTAGCCATAGTCATGATCCAGATAATCCTGTTCTGCCCCACCAGATCACCTTTGCCAAAACTTGTAGAAACAAAATTTCAAGAAAAGGTTTTCAACTGTATTATTTCCAACACAGGGGAATTTCCCTGCCTCAGATGAGGTCAGGAACTTACATCCTTTGCTTGCTCCAGCCATCCAGTCTGCTGTAAAGGTCTGGAATGAGAATAAGAAGCTCCTCTTGTATTTTCACTTGGAAACTTCAGCATTAGGCTTTGCTTTCCAGCTTACTACTCTGTTCAAGGAAACCTCTAGAAAGGGTGCAGAATTCTGAGCTAGCAGCTTATGCAGTAGAAAGAAAGCCTTGAAATGTCTGACCACAAGAAATGTGCACTTCTGCCATGGCTTTTCCTGATCGTGTTCTTTTGCTATGATGCTCATAATGGGAGCTCAAGCACAGATGTGAGAGTTGTGTTTCAGGATTTCCAGTTCTTCTGCTTATTTTTTGAAAATCAAATTGTTGAAGTAGTGCATATGGTGGAAAAAATAATCGAGCTACTACTAATGAAAGCAAAGAAACCTTTATTTTCATCCTGCCCATTTGCAGAATGAATCTTTGGCCAAGCAGTCTTGTGTGTATGATGGTTTGACAGAAATATGCTACAACTCACTCAAGATGTATGTGAAGAGGAAACACTGTCTAACTATAATTAACAACTCAAATGCAAAGATAAATAGATTTACTTCATTATGGTTTGGTTTCTTTGGGTTTTTTTCTCTAGATTCTGTGCACAGGCCAGAATTAGCAGTCTTGATCGTGTGATATAACATTTTCTACTCCCAATAGTTGGGGTTCTTTTGCCATTTGACAGCTGTAGCTCACAAGATGATGGGGGATACTTCTGGCAAAAACACTAAAATCAGGCATTCAGAAAAATTAGACTTTGCAACTGGTTCTTCTAAATAATATTTGCATATTCTGAATCGTTCATAGGGTGCTCAATAACAACATGGCTAAGTGGGACAGAACAAAACCTTTCTGTCTTCAGGTTATAGGGTCCAGTCTGGCTGCAGGTGTCTTGGAGGTGTTTGAGAATGGCAGAAAAGGGAGTTTCCTAAAGTCTCTGCAGTGTGGGGCAGCTCTGGCAGTCCCTGAGAACACCCTGGACACAAGGCTGTGGATGCCCTGGGAGGGAGCCCCCCGGGCTTTGGCTTCTCCCATGGGAAGTCCAAGGAACAGATTGTTGTACCTGCAGCACCCGGTCACAAAAGAAGGACACAGACTCACCACAATTAAGAGAACAGCCGAGGCCCCCAAAAGGAGAGAGAGCCATTTATTATGGATACACAACTTTATAGGGTTTGCAAAGTGTGAGAGGATTGGAAGATGAAATTCCACCTCTCAATCAGACTGGTGAAGCGACCAGTCAGTCAGCTTTCCTTCTCCAGGAAGGAATGTAAACAAAGCTAGTGTTTTTAGTACAGTCCCTGAGAAAATCTGACTCGAGAGTATAAATTTGAGAGTATAAACTTTTCCGCAGGCTTTCAAAAACAGGGCAACACCAGATGACAGTCACCCCAGTTACACTGCCCCTGTTTGCCTTGCATGGCCGAGTTCCAAGCTCTGTAACCCCACTGGTTCACGGCCCCTTGGCTGTTACACCCCCCAGTTCGCCATGTAAGGCGGAGCTCTGGCGAGTTCCCCATTCACTGTGTTAAAAACGGGAGGTGAACTCCCAAATGCAGTGATTTCAGTGGATTTTACTGTACAGCCTGAAGCAAGGGGGTGGTGGGATGAGCACACGGCGGTGCCTACGGGAGGCAGAGCAGGAGCTCTCCGGGCAGCGCTGATCGCTGGGGTTTGGTACCGGTGCTGGGTCTGCTCTGGGTGGCTGGAGCTGTCCCTCGATGTCCTTGGGTGGGAGAAGAGCCAGGCTGTCTTGAAAGCCTGGTTTTTATACAGCTTTTTGGCCCGTTTTGATTGGTGCCTTTTTGGATCCTTCATCTGATTGGTTCTCCGGGCTTTATTGAAACCTTATTGGTTATCTATTGTCACTGATTTCAATCTCGGAACACCCAGGAGGGCTGGTCTGGGCTTGTTCTGGGGTGGTTTCGCACGGCAGGAAAGTACTGACGTCCTTTTTTTGGTTTTAGGAGTTATTACAATTCACTGCAGCTACAATCCTTGTAACAATCATAATGGTTGCTTATTTATCTGTTACAACTTAACTTTTTATTAACTCTATTACAATTTCATTAACTTATTAACAGTACAACTATTCCCAACTTACTTATAACACCTGTATCCCCGTTGGTTTGCTCCGCTGTTTGTCTTCCCCAGCCGCCTTCCCTATTGGATTTTGTACCTGTCCTCCCGCCTACCCTTCTTGTTCATTGGTCCCTGTCGCCTGGCTCCGTCCCCCTCCTACCCATATTTAAACCCTGGACCCTCCACCTTCCCTGCTCTTCACCCCTGGACTCTTCCAGCGTGCGTGGATGGGCGTTGACGTTCACCCCTGTGTGGGCGCCGGCCTCTGTCCTGAGTAAAGGCCGCTGGAACTCCACAGTAAGGATCCCTCCTGCCTCCAGAGCCTGATTCCCAGCGGCTGCATGGAGAGAGCCGTGTGCCTTCTCCGCCCCACCTCAGCGCCTTCCCCCGTGGAGACGCTCGCGGCGTCGAGCGGCGCTCGCGCCCGCGCCCCCACACAAGGCCTGCTCCAAACCTGGACTACCCAGCAGCCAAACCATCCCTGCCTCGGTCCCTCCTTTTGTGCTCACTGCCATCTGGCAGGGTGCTGATGTGCTCTGGCTTGGGAAACAGCATCCCTGCTCCTGGAGAGGATGCTTTTAGCACTTCTGGGATGCACGAAGCCAACGGTCTTGCAAACTGTGCCCCACGTTTGACAGGTTACCTACTGAGCACTGTGACAAATAACTGGATGGCAGGTATTGGCTCTACAGGAAAACTACTGATAATTTCCTCTTTCCTGTGCTTTCCCCTCACTGCGATTAATTATTGCAGCCAAGGAAAGGTTGCAGTCACATGAGAACGACTCAGGCAACCAAACACACTGGGTTGATTCCTTTGATTTCTTAAGCTCAGACTCGCACCTTATCAAAAGCTTTTTGCCAGATCTGAATTTAATGTCATGACATTTTAAGGTTATATCATTGAGCTCCAGAGACAGCTCTCCTAGCTTCCTCCTCAGCCTCCCTTTCAGGCTGTGATAAATGCTGATTACAGTCTCCTGTGTCGTGGGGGTTCATTCCTCCCTAATTATATCCAGAGAAACCATCTGGATTCCAGCTCCCCTCGAGTAGTCAATATGTCAAGCAGGGTCAGTGCTGTGTTGGGCAAAAGGGTGTCAAGCCTTGTGTTTGTGTGAAGAGTTCCAAGGCCTCCCTCTAATTTATCGTGCCTTTATGGCATTTGGTATCACCTGAATACAGAATGAATATATGAAATGTGAGAAATAATATTATGCAGGGTAATAGAGTAAAGTTGTTACCCGTAGCTGGAGTTTTTCAAGATTCACTTACACTGCTTCCCCACTTAGAGAGAATACTTCTGAGAAAATAAAATCTTTTTTAAATTATAGGTCAATGTGCTTCTACCTGAAGAACAGATCATACAATCTTCTAAGGCTCCTCCTACCCATTACAGTTTTTGAGAGTGGTTATGTCCTTCCTATCAGTGATGATGGTATTAAAATTACTCATTTCCAAGTCTAGGACAGACTTGATTTAGTGGTTCAGTAGCTCCCTTTTTGCCTTTTATTTTTTCATCTCTATTCAGATACTGTGTCCAAAATTAAGAAAATTATTATGGAATGTGTTATGAAACTTACTTCTAGTAAAACTAACAAAGTTAGAGAGAAACAAATATTTCAGCAAATATGTTAATAGACTTTGGCTGGCTCCAAAAGCAAACTTTGATAGAAAATAGTGAAGCAAAGCTGAAAAAGTCTGTTTGTGACTGAAATGTACTAAATTTAAAGCTGAAATTCTCTTGTCAAGCAGGAAATCCACCAGAAGAATTTCATTTGCTTTTAAAAAGCTTTTTCTGACAAGTGCATTTTAAAATTAAAATCCTGAAACTGTTAAAAGGCAGGGTTTTTTCTTTTGACAGAGAAAAATATGACATCTTAATTTCATGATGGGTCTAATCTCTCTTAGGACGTGATATTCAATTAAAAGCAGCATAAGGAAAAAATGTTTTTCTCTAAAAGAAGCGTACTAAAGGCATTCTTTGCTCTGCAAAATTGTTGGTTTCAGTACATTCTTCCAGCTATCAAATAGGCAATTGGTAGAACAGTCATTTTTGGTAAGAAAGAATGATTTGTAATTTACTTGCAATACCAAGAAGACTGTTAACTTACAGACAGATGCTGCTGCTTGTGAGCTCTGTATGCCTATCACATGTATTTGTGATATATGTACATGCATTTTTAACAGCAGTCTAGTATTCTAAAGGGAAAAGGCAAACAAAACACTGAAATTGTAAGAGTCACCAAAATGTTAGTGTCAGGTAAATTTCTGGCTTAATGGGATTTTCAAGTTTTTTATGCTTTCCTTGCAATATTATTTTTCTCGCACAAATGCATGCACCTGAGGGTTTGTTTTTTTTTTTAATTTTATAATCTCTTTTTGCAGATTTCTGTGATAACATTGCTGGGTTGAACAAAACTGTCACCAAATGAAGAAAAAAGACAAAGCTGTCACCCCAGAACTAGCACTGGGCAACATGGTCACTCAAGGATATATGTCAGTGTTGCAGTTCTTGTCCTGCTTTTTCTTTACTGTGTAATGATGCAGCAATTTTATTGTTTATTTCCTATTAAAAGCAATCAACTATGTCCTGAGGGACAGTTAAGTGTTGTAGCAAAAGGTGTAGCATGATTAAATTTAGTCTTATTCCAATTCTTTCCTCAAATTACTAGCTGAAACTAGAGAGTAACTAATAATGCAGTGACTTTGAGTAACTGGTGTCTAACTCTTTACTTGTATTTGTTCATGGTCTCTTTTGGAATCTTTGACAAAAAAAAAGCATTTGCTCCAAAACTTAGCCGTATGTATATATATTTACACAGACTATTAACATGTTCAAAGACACAATGAGAAATATTCGGTCTTTTCCACTTACAGTACCAAATAGTGAAGGATGGGAACCCTTCAGTGTAAAAAGCTCCACAGAATTGTCACACCGAGTTAGCAGTTTGTTTCAAAGAAGTTTGGAAAGTGACAGGACTTTTTATATAACCACCAAAAAAAATTGCAGACATTTCTGTGTCTCAGAAGGAGATTGTGGTGGTGGACAGACTAAGCAAGTAGTAAATATATAAATTCCTTCTAAAGGAGTTGCCTTGGATTTTAAAGAATGTTTCTCCATAAGATGGTTCTTTAGGAAGGTTCCTGCTGTTGTGGTGAACTCATATCACTGAATGATGAAGATAATTCATTAATCTTATGTTAGTGCCATTAAAATAGGTGAAATTTAGTTTCTGCCTTGGAATTCTTAATAGTATATTCCATGACATATATGGTCTCAGCACTCTTCAGGGTAACACCAGCCTGGCATTTTGGATACTGACTTACAGAGCCTCTGATTTTCTCCTGTCTTGTTCCAAATTTCCGAAGAAACTTATATTTTCCTAGGAATGACAACTTCACAGAAGTTTCTGAATTGAATTTTGCATCTGAGAAAGTGACCCTGTTTGACCTGAAGGCTAATTAATATCATAACCCATGGGTTTCATTCATTTTGAATTTCAGCAGCACAACGGCAAAATTATCAACCCTGTTACTCTTAAGAGTGATTTAGTGTTCCACACTCCATTTGGCTTCTAGTTGGAAAGGACTTCCAAAAATACCAGCTAATTACTGTTCATTTCTATAAAACCATGTCAGATGTACTGAAAAGTTGTAGTGTATGTTAGTTTATTGCAGTGAAACATTTGAAGATTATTGACTTATTTTTTCCTGTTTTATTAATTTAGGGGGGGGAGGAAATCTGAAAAAGTGTCCTGGTGGGTTGCAGTCCTTGTCAGGAAAAATTCTTATCTATTTGCTTTTACTTTGGCAACTACAGGTGCTTTGGGATGAGAGGATGAGTATGAAGATGATTTTCTGCTTAGCATAAACACCCTGTAAGAAACTCTGGCTCACAAATACCTAAGAATAACGTCCAGTTTTAATAATCTTGTGCATGACATATTTGAAGGAGAACAACACCTTCATATTTTTACATATGAAACATACTACATGTCATTCATCAGTATTATTGTGTTTCTGTTTTGCTGTTCAATTTTTCCAAGACTCAAGCCCTCGATTAATATACATGATTGGTTCTTAAACCTTCTGTCTGAATATGATTTTGTACATTTAAGAAGAAAATCCAATAAGCAATTCTTTCTCTATGTTCAAATCCAGTGTCAGATCATCTTCCACAAACCACATCTGTCATTATAAGGATTAGACACAGTCATATTCAAATTAATAACATGATTCAGAAAAGGTAGAGAATTGGGGTTATATCAGCCATGGTTTCTACTTTGATGGATATTTTTTAATGACTTGATGAACATCCTTCACAAAACAGTAGATGACTAAATTCTAATAACTCCAAGTTGTGCTTAACAACTCATGTAGTCCAATATGTCCAAATAAAAAATATACTGGTGCTAGAAGCTGTGAAAAACACTTGGATTCTAAATCAGATTTTCAATGAGAATTACAGCTTTTGCTTTCACATCTGCATCTAGACTTGTATGTAAAATCATGGGGTTATAAAATTACTTCACTTCTTTGGGTCTTAAATCCAAAAATGATCAGTGCCAAAGGGTTACTGCAATGGCACCGTGGTCAAAGTTAGCTGAGAGAATAAAGCAGAAACCATCTGTATTCTGCTCCTTCCTCATCAGAAGCAGCTTTTCATGTTTATGCATGAGAGCCCTCAGAGCCTCCTGGACACCTGTGTGTTGGAGAAACCCAGGGTTAGCTGGGAGCTTAACTCAGGTCCTTCTCCTGCCTCTCTCTGAGACATGAAAGAGAATAAAGGCATAGAGACTCTTTCTTTGACCTAACCATAAGACACAGGCACACCAACAGTGTTCTGACCTTGAATTCCAAAGGCTTCTGAAAGACTCTGCCTGGTCTTCTGTTTTTGTCCAACACTAGAGGAAAAATCTCAGCAGAAACAATGGCTTTTTGGGCTTTGTGAGTTCTGGTTTTCCTAATTTTCAGCAGAGCTTAAATAAAGATGAGAAATGTAGGTGACAGATTGACATGGAGCAATTCTTACCTACATACAGAAAATCACAATTGTTTATAGTGAGGCTTGGAATCACTACAATTTCACTCTGCATCCAGCTGATTCTACAGTATCTTTTATTTTATCACAGAATGGTATATCATCCAGAAATCCTAAGAAATATTGCTTTATGGTCTGCTAAGACAAATTAATGTAGGTGACAAGGCAAAATGGTAGTGCAAGTGGTTATTTAAAATCTCATTTTTTCCTACCTAGCTGGAATTCTGATAAGGAATGAAACACTGAAAATGTTTTCTCTTAAAAGCAGTGATAGAAGTTCTTGTCATCTGGGAAATGATAAAAGAATTGTAACAGAGTTGAGATAACAAACTTTGACATCTAGAATTTTTTGGCAGTTAGGTCAATGACAGTAGTGGAATGTTAGTGATATAAAATAATTAAGAAAGTAAGAGTGGTGATTTATCAGCTCTATTTCAACTTTTAACTTTGCATGTGGCACAGAAGTCAGCACGAAGATGCTTAAATGCATGTTTTGACAAGTGAAGTTGTTACATAACATCATCAGTTGACTTCTTTAACTTTGGACCTCATGACTATCTCCATCAGTCTTTTTGAGAGCAATTATATTTGCTAGAGAAGTTAAAAATTAAATCCCTGATAACTGATCTCCTTTACACTATTTTCTGGGGTGTTTTTCAGGCTGAAATAACTCTCAGGTCTCTTCCAAGCACCTTGCATGTGCCTGTATTCCAAGTGAGTCACAAAATTAATTTGTGATTTCTTCCAAACCCTTGTGAATCCTCTGCAGGACCTTGCTGTCATATACTGAGTACCAGCCTTGCTTTATTTTTTTATGGCAACTGGACAAAATCCTTTAAAGGAATTCCTTATCTTTTAGTGTCAGATGCTGGGAAGTGCTAAGATTTACATACTTCATTAAAGAGAATTTCTCTCTGGTATAAGTGGCTTGTGCAGACACGTTACAAGATCATTAAAAGGAGCCCTGTGCACCAGTCAAGGCTCATTCAGAAGAGCTCAGGCAAAAATGAGATTGATACCTTTTTTTTAGCAGTGTGCACCTGCAGATGGAAACTGCAAAGAAGCCATTTGAAACTCCACTTATTTGATAATTTGCAGCCTGCTCCCACTGAGCTTTAACAAGCCAAACCTGAACTCACAGTAAACAGGACTAGTTTTACTCAGTGCTTGGGTCCTGTGAGGGTGCTGGCTTGTCTTCAATGCTAAACCACTCCGTCTCCCTTTTGTGATTTAAAATGCCATGGAACACCTGGGAAGAATCCCAGAAGTGTAATTTTGGAAGTGCAGTGAAATGACCAAACAGGGGGTTTTTTGGGATGCTTGGAAAGGTCTTTCACTTTCTGAGTTCTCTTTGGGCAACTTAAAGCTGGGGCAATTCTTCATTACCTGTGCTAAGGTTCATCTCCCAGTTACACTACACAGGACCTGCCTGAAGAGGGAAAGTGGCACTTCTGACCTGAGCACAGTGAGATCCCCTGGGGGCTTCCTCACCCAAGGCAGACTGGCTTAGGATCTCTTCTCAGGAAATTCAAATTCACTTCTGGCCAGCATGGAGAAGCCCTTCATTCTTGCTTCACTTGCCAGTGTCCTCTCTTGATGCTGCCTCTTTCAAAGCAGCAGCAAAAATCCGTTCTCCTGTTGCTGATCTACTCATTTGGGAAAAGATTTTTCTCAGGATACACTCTCAGTTTCTGCCTATGTTGGACTCTGAATTTTATCGTAGGAATTAATTTGCTGTTGTTTTTTCCTGGACCACTCCATCTTAATTTAATTTCCTCAATTCCATACACACCTAATAATTCTGTTTAGGAAGTAAAAAACTTTCAGCAGGAACCAATGCTGCTCTATTCCCACAAAAAGAGATACTTGGATGTGCACGTGGATGTGAACATGTGGATATCATCATCATCATCCAGGTATTGACAGCAATTGTTCTCATCCTTATGTCCATTTGCTGTAAAATATGAACGTTTTGGTCATCCCTTTTTTTATTTTGGATTACAAAATCTTGTAGACTTTGGTGTTGTTATTAAATGTGTGTTGAACCAGCGTGATGAGGCTTACAACTACTACAGTTATCCAAACCCAGTGACAAATATGTATCCTGTCAGACTGAAGAGGGACCAATTTCAGTTTATTTTTCCTGACCATAAATCCCATTCCTGACCTGTGCTGTTACTTCCCTGACGTGGGAGGGAGGCTGCAGGACACTCCCTGGCACAGCAGCTGAGGAAAAACCAGTTGCACAAATTAGGTGTGAAGCACAAAGGCCTTTATGAGGAGAGGCAGGCTGGGAGAACCAGCCAGATAGAAGATTTCAGCATCTATTTCACAGCTTCTCTGCCTGTTGCTATTTTAATCCATTACTACTTAGAAGCTGGTTTTGTTGATTTTTTTTTAAATGGTGTTTTCTTATTTTCTCACTTATTTCACTTAGAAGAAGCTGTGAAAATTGTGTATTTCTGTAATAGCACACACAGCACAACACACGACTAATTTGATAAAGGAAATTTTAGGCAAGCATCTTCATGGAGGAGCTTATGAATGCCTCATCTAATATTCTGTAATTTCTCAAAATAGAAATGTATCATGGAGAGGCTTGATGCAGTCTTAAACACAGTATAGAAAATACCACACTGCTGTAATTAAGTGGTGTTTTCCATAGCATAATTATCATTTTAATATTAAAGAGTTTTCATAATGTCATGAGGACATACTTATTTTTGTTTCATCTGGTTCCATTTTTTAAATGGCATAAAGCAACACCAGTTACATTTAATAAAGTTATTATAATGGAATATAAATATGCATTACTTTTCTTCTTTTTTTTCTTAATTACATCTCTGAATACAGACATATGGTATCAGAAATACTAATGGATGTATCAGAATATCTACTTTACACATATATAAGCTACTGGAGCCATGTAGATAAAGGGGGAGTCTTTGCATTACAGTTGTAAACAGGTGACAATTTCAGAGAGAGCATTCTTGGTTAGCAGATTTTTACAGCTCAGCTAATGGCTCATTATAGGCAAAAATCGCTGTAAATTGTCTGGACCATGAAATATCAGTTGGAGAACTGCAGCCAAAAAGTGTAGGACTTTCATAAGGTACAGCTAATGTGGCTCAAATGATATAACCAAGCCCTTGTTTCCAAAGTTAATGAGGTTTGCAATAAGCTACAGCTTAGATTGCTGATGAAAATTAAGAGGATGCTGAGCAATTTTTGTTTTCTATAAAATACCAACAGAATCAAAGGAACTGACAACATAAAAATACGAGATTAGGCAGGGAGGTAAGGAGTGAAATTGGAAATGTGTGGGTTTGCTATTAAAATAAAAATGAAAATTATGATTTTTGTCTTGATATTTAAGAAAAATATCTGCCTTTCTTTAGGTCAGTGTGAGACCATACCTTTATAACAATGTTTTTACCTGAGGTTCAGAGGTGTAAGATCAGCATTTTTGTCCAAAGCTGAGGAGGCGTTAAAGTTGTTCTTTTTACCTCCTTAACATGAAGCAAGCAAACCCACCACAGAATCCTCACAAATTTCAGGAATCCCCTGTGGGAACTGCACAACAACATTTTTCTTGTTTAATTTTGATTTTGTGTAATTTAGGAAGGCTGTGCGGGGCGGGGGGGATGTGTCACAACCAATCAGTTGGGCTGTGATTATTTGTTATAAATTCTCACAAGGCTGAACAAAGACACCAGGCCATGGGTCAGGAATTCTTTTTCCATTCAACTCCAGCAGCCAGCCCACTACTGAGCCTCAGAAGGTGTTGCTAAGGAACCCTTAAATTTGTACAATAGATTTCCACAAGTGGTGGCTATCAAGCCTTTAATTTTGTACTGTACACTTCCATAAGCTTTCCGTTCCTCACAGGAAACTTCTCAAAGGTTTATTTTGGTGGGAATTGAGAATTCTCAGCCTGGCAAGGTTCCATTCCCTGCAGGCTGTGATAAGCAGATATAAACACATCCAGAAATTGCTATATGATTCCAGTGTTCACCTTTTGTCTGCAGGATCAGTTTGCTTTCAGAGTCTTGACAAGATTACAAAATTACACACAGAAAAGAGCATGAAATAGTTCTGCTTTGGTTTTTTACATCATCATTTGAGCAGTTTTGCATGAGCATCCTCTGCCTTGCCAGTAGAAAGGCTTTTCCATTAATAGTTACAGTATGAGTTTTTTTTGAAGCTGTGTTGCCAAAAGCAAATGGTTTGAATTTTAACACGGTTTTGAGTCCAACATTTTTCCCTTCCTCTGTGCATTACTTTCGACTTATATCCCTAAGGATCTATCATTTATTACAGCTCTTTTCATAGGAATTCACATAATCTGATTTTAAGCTTTAGGTGGATCCTCTGTCTGGCCAGTTCATTAACATCAGAGTTTCTGCAGTTTGAAATACAGGAGCAAGAAGGGCCTGAGGCTGTCTAAACCTAGCAATGCATGGTTCCAACAGGGAATAAAGGCAGCATAAGGAAGCTCAGAAGCTCCTGGGAAGTTTGTCCAAGAGGAAGGGCAGAAAACCTCGTGTGGTGAGCACAGTCCAAATTTCCACTTGCATTTCACAGGTCCCCAGGAGGGCACTGTCCCAGAGTTTATGCAGGAGCATCTTTCTTCAGCCAAGGGCGAGGAGGTAACTGAAGAGCCCACGGACACAGGGAACTGCTGCCCTCTTCCAATCCTTTATTCAGAGGGCAAGGGAAACCCATGCTTGCAGTGGGAAAATGTGCTCTTCCCCCAGCAAGGGAACACAGACCTGACCATGTGCAGCAACCAGTAAACAACCTGCTCCACCCAGCGTCTGCAGTTTGAGATGCAGCACTGGGCAAGACAGAAAAAGGTTTTGCTGTAATCCCTGGCCCTGTCACTCCCTATCCCTACTCGGGGGAAGGGGAACAAACTTCCTCGAGGTACAGAAGGAAAATTACTGGAGACATTTGGCTGCAGCACCACATCGTGTTCTGAGGAGAAAGATGGATGGGATGTTGACATGATGGGAATGTGACACAACCACACACACAACCACACACATTCTTTTCACCAAAAAAAAAAAAAAAAAAAAAAACACAAGNTCCAGTTTGGGCAGCTTCCAATTTTTCCTTCAAAAGGTTTCCCCACTCTCATGATAGGACACAAAGTGTTTCTCATGAGACTCCATAATACTGTTATTGCTGACATTTGTATATACAAAAAGGTAGAGAAGATGATTGAAAAATACTTCTTCAAAAATCCGCTGGTTAAGATTTTGTTTTAAATGAGGAAAAGCTCTACCGAAGTATTTCCTTCTAATTTAGGGGAACTTCCGCAGCAGAAAACAGTTCTGTACAGACACTGCAATATGTTCTCCATCCACACACAGGAAAGGTTTTCCACCCACTCCCCCAAACAGATTTCACTCCCCAAGAGGCAAGAACTGTGCTTCTGGTAAGGTTTTCATGAGCTCTGGTAAATGTAATTTAAGCAAACATTTTTATTACCTAGGGGTAAATATCCTTCTGTAAGCAAAACTACCATTCCTGTTCCTGTATCATATTTCCAGTGCAGTCTTGTAGGTCAAACTAACATTTATTTCCTGTGCAGTAACACTTTATGTGGATACAACCCAACTGTTGTTTGGTTTTGTTTTTGACTTCTAATAGAGGCTGTGGGTAAAAATACAGTATCCTATAGGCAAATCGAGTGTTAATTCTGTATTTTTACAGCTGAAATTAGGTTATTTTTAGAGTAGCAAAAGAGAAGAAGAAAACATCCCCAGGCAGACTAAGAGAAGCACCACACATGAGCTTGTAACACTCAGCCCACAAACACAGGTACAACAGGAACTTCAGCAAACTCACACCTATGCTAAATAAGGAAAATCAATGTCATTTTTATCAGACATCACCATGAACTGGGAAAAAAAAAAAAAGCACTACTTAGTTTTAAGCAAAACCTTTATTTTAGCTCATAGGCTTGTTTGTATTAAAAGCAGCTATTTCAAAATCAAATTCACATAAAATTCAGCAGGTAAAGGAACTGAAGTTGTCATTGGTCAGGATCAGATTCTGAAAGACAAGGGCTCTGAATGACATTTCAGCAACCTGGGGTGGCAACAGATGAAACTGGGAACTGCAGCAGGAGCAGCTCCTGCTTCACAGGCTGAGGAATCAAACTGCCCCCTCCTTCAGCAGATTTCAAAAAACCAGCTGCACACCAGGGCTGTTTAATGACTTCTCCATTTCCCACAAATTCTCTCAGCAAGGACTGAAAACAGCATCCCAGTTTAATCTGCTGCTTCACAGGAGTGAATTCTCTTGAGTCTTGTTAGAGGCACTGCTATTTTCTGCCAGCAATCAAAGTACTTGTCTTAAAACAATTTCCTTACAACACCAACAACCAAGCTACATTATATACACTTCAATTGTACAATTTATTTAAAAAATGCCCGTGTACAAAATAGGTTATTTTATTTAAAAAAAAAATCACATGCTAGATTTCAATTACACCAACATTTTAAAATAACTGAAAAAATTGATAAATAACATTCCAATTTATTAGGACAACTCCTGCAAGCAAGTGCAGAACTATCTGCACTATAATATTCTAATAAGCTTTTTAGGGCAACTTGTGCTATAAACCTCATGGACAAAGTGTGTGAAAAGCTCTTACTTGTGACAATAGAAAAAAAGCTAATTAATTAAGCAAGAGTATTTCAGTAAAATTATTCTACTTATGAAGTAAATACCACAAGGGCATCTCATTTATAGCCAGTTAGACAAAGAACACAGCTAGTGACCATACATTAGTTAAAAAGTCAAATATATACAAAAATATATTAGAAAGTGGCTGAGTTTAACCACAGGCTCATGTAAAAAATGTTGTTTTAAATAGCAATAGCAAAAAAATAGCTATTTCTCTATCTGCAACAGTACAAAAGGCAACACCTACATATGAGGTAGCAATGCCAAATTAAAAACAAAAAGAAACCAAAAAAAGGACTTTGGATTGAGGAGCATTTCCTATATTTTCATAGCATATCTGTCAATACAAATATTTAAATGAACACTTCAATTGTTTCAAGAATTAACTACATTAATTTACAAAAACCTTTATTCAATTAATTTTTTTTTAATTACTGGAAATTGCTTTAGTTACTGATTTCTCCTGTTTCTAAAAAAGCTGTTGCATTTTCAAACCCAAACACTGTACAGCAAAAATGTGGAGGCTTTATTATACACACTTGGTAAACACTATGGTACATTAAGACTTAATTTACAAAGATCAGAAGAAGCCAACTGTGGTCATTTTATCCTTTTGTGCCTAACAGGCAGACACTGCACATTTTCTAACATTGAACCCCATGTTCAATGGTAGAGGCAAGCTGAGGGTTCACTACTCCCCTTCCACAGCCACAGCAAGTGCTGGAAGTGTTTCACCTCCCTCCAGGAGTGAGCCACAAGGTGTGGCTTCCATCCCTGGGGCCAAGGGCGCTGCCAGGCAGTGGCTCAGAGCTGCCCCTGGGCTGTGCTGAAACTGCCTCAACAATTTCAGTGGGGTGGGAGAAGGGAACAGCTGTGCCCCTTCTCCCAATTCCATCCTTTTGTCCTCCTGCAGATGGAGGGCAGGAGGGGCCTCTCTAATTAAAAAAATCCCATCAATGAAAAGCCAGGAGGGAAACAACCATCCAGCTGAGCAGTGCCAGCTCTGGCCGTGGGGCTGCAGGCCCCTCACGTGGGTCAAATCCTCCGCTTCCAGCTCCACTGACCAAAAAAAGACCCTGCTGCTCCTCCACTTCAGGCAACTAAATTGGACATCTGAAGTTAGATGTACGAGTAACACCAAAAAAAGAACTGGATGGAATCTCAGCATTTATTGTATTAAGAAAATAATATACTTTACATCACAGTGCTTAATTAAATGCAATAAAAAAATGTAAACTCAGAATTCTAGATAAAATTTAGCTCGACAAATTAGGGCTCGAAGTTTTGAAAATTCACAATTTTTTAAAAGTGGAAGTCACAGACAGTCAGTTCACATAACTCACTTCTTGAAGTTTACTTGTAAGTAACACCTTTGACGCACTCCAATGTTTGGTCGGTTGGGTTTTGTCTGTTTTGTTTTGTTTTTTTTAAAAGCCTAAACAACAAATGACCAAGTGCAAAGGTAAGAGGTATCCTTTTCTCTGCAAGGAAACTAACTGTAGCAATAATTTGCCATCAGGAGTGCTCTAGTAGATGTACGGGAATATGCGGTACGGGACACGCTGGCAATACCTCTCCCAGGCCAGGCCATACTTTTGCTTACAGTGGTGTTCATCACGAGCCTCTCGATGAACAAGCAGACAGATGAAATAGATCACATAGAAATAGGGCAAAATGTGATTGAAACCTGCAAAGGGAGAAAGTTAACTTAGATACAGGACAAAAATCCAGAGATGGTAGCTATTAACATGTTCACAGCTGGTGATACGCACTTGTTCAAGGCTCAAGCATTTTATACTCATAAAGCATCAAATACTCAGCAGGACAGTGCAAAAATTGTGAGGTATGTTCACGTGCAGATATAAAAAGACCCACAAAACCACAAAAGATAATTCCTAAAATTTAGAGTCACAAAATCTACCATCTTGAAACTCAATTTATGCAAAGTTGGCACATACTTCAAGTTCTTTAGTTATCAAAAACAGATTTCCAGTTAAATCTCTGCAGCACTTAACTTCCCCACACAGGATTTTCTCTATTTTGGCTGCAGACATGAGTCCAGCTTTGCTCAGAGCACACGACTTGTGGATGAAAAGAACTGGGAATGACCCAGAAATGTGAGATTGCAGCCCAGAAAGCCAACTGTATTCTGGGCCGCATCAAGAGGAGTGTGGCAGCAGGTAAGGGCAGCTGATTCTGCCCCACTACTCTGCTCTCCTGAGACCCCCTTCCGGAGGATTGCATCCAGCTCTGGGTCCCCAGTAGAGCAAGAGTTTTATTTATTTGAAATTTCTTTTTTTGAAACATAATCTCACTCCTTTCTGTTTGATGACCTTTTTTAAAATGTATTTCACTTCAAGTCACCCCTATATGTGATAGCCCTTATCTCCAAGCAAACTCCCACTTTTGGGGAGCTTCAGTTGAAAACACACTCAACTAGCCTAAAAAATTTAAAGAACAATTAATTAGCAAGTAAGTCCCATGGTTATTGAATGACAAAGTGTCAGAAAGATGAGTAAAATCTTTAGTATGATATGTCAAATCTACAGCAAATTAGAAAAGGTAAAGTGAAAAAGAAAATATGTTTCCTTAGACTTATGACACAGAAATCTGTCATTCAAATGGTAATTATCTCAAATAATTACCACTTGGCATTTCAAACCCAGCCAGATGCCAAAACATAAAAGCATTTTTGCTAAAACTCACCACAGGGTAGAGACCATGCTAGAGCCATGATGATGTCACCGAGGTAATTAGGGTGACGAACAAAACCCCACCAACCCGTGACCAGAAGCCCTTTCCCAGTAGCAGTGGGTATAAATTTGAGATCTGTAAATAGAGCATTGTGGTCAATGATTGAAATAGGTATATAAATACTACAAAGAGCCATTGAATAAAACCACAGCCAATGGAATAAAGAATGTACTCACTGGCCAACTTGGGATCTGCTGGATTCCGTCGGAAATTATTTTTCTGAGAATTTGCACTACGGAATATGTAATACCCAATACCTGAAAATAAACATGATTATTTTGCATTTTCAGTATTTCCCAGCTTTATCTGCTTCAACAAAAGCACTCACATGCCCTTTGCCACACTTATTCCTACAAAGTCTTTTCCCAAGAGATGCATCTGATATTTTCTGGTTCTCAGAGTTCCAACAAGATAGAAATGCCATAGGAAACCTGCATTCCATGTGCTCCTTCTTGTTACCGACTAACTTGGAAAAGATTCTGGAGAGGCTTTATTTTCACATCTACTTTTACATCTATATCTAACAGTTCATTAATTTAACACTGAGTTTGAAATTCACATCAGGTGATGTGCTGCACTCTGTATGATTACAGCTCCATTTAGCAGCCTAGCACTTTGTTACAGCACCTACTCCAAAAACTGACCACTCATTTACAAGATCACGATAATAAAAGAACCAGGGAATGAATTATCTGGGTTTGAAATTCATATCTCCCATAATTTTCACACAGCAGCTTAAATTTGCTTTTCCCAAAGCTGCATTGAAAAAAGATGATCAAAACATACTTTGAATGAAGATGTTAGTAAAAGAAAAAAGAAACCAAAAAAAACACCATTAGGTGAAGATGAAAACTGATTTTCTCTTTCTCAGTATTGCACATACTAAGTTGTATGCCTTTTTATTTTTTCCAAGTGTTTAAATTCTTTGTCATGTCTACAAAAAAATAAGTGGATTTTTCTGGGTTTACTATTCAGATAAAATGGACAAACAACAAGACTATGTTGGCGCAAATTTAAGGGTGCCTAAAGATGTGAGCTCTTTTCTCAAAGCACTCAGCTTTGATGAAAAGAGACATTTTCCACTGACATGTGTTTGTAAGTGTGGGTATCAGGGAAGGAGATGCAAATTGTTACTTTTTCCCTAGGTTCAGTAAAGCATAGCCAACAAGGTATCGACTTTTTTTTATGACTCACTTGGATTGAGTTAAAAAGGCATTTATTAAATTCAAAATATGTTAAGTCACCGCTTTGCTCCAGACAGCACCAGCCTAGAGCTGCCTCTCAACAGAACAATTAGGTGTTCAGAGTCTCACCTATCCTTCATTTACTAAAATGAGAATTTATTATATTCTTTGTCTTTCACAGTAGCCAGACAATGACTGCTGCACCTGAGCTAAAGCTTCACCTCCCATCTCAAATCGGAAGGACGCTGTAACCAACAGCAACAGTAACATTTATTGTAACTTACAGTTCAGAACAGTAATTGCAGCAGCAACAGGCCAAGTAATTGTGGTGGGATGACCCACTAAGTAGAAGGCCTGCAGGCTGTAGACAAATGGAACCCACACCAAATCTCCAAATGCCAGCATGAATCCAAATCCATCATGGGTAATATCCATTGTAGTTAAAATGGCTTCCTAGAAACAAGGAGGAAGGAATTTAAGCATTTCCAAAGCTTCCTTCTCTTAACATTGTTATTAGACATGGAAACAATTGAAGGGGATTGGCATTTACCTCATTCCAAAGAGCATCCACCACATAGAGAAGCTGGAAGCTGTTCACAAGTATCATGGAAAGGGATGGCACACTGAGATTGTGGATCTTCATCTCAGCCAAGAGCATTGCCAAGTTTATCACAACCTAGGTTAGAAAACATTTTATTTAAAAATTTACTTGTAAAAAAAAAGTGGTCTTTTCTACTACACTACAGGACATTCTAATACAAGTATTTTTGACCAATGATTTAAGTTTAAAAAAACAATAAACTATTTCACAAGTCAGTTTGCAACTAACCACATTTCTGAAGCCCTATAACCTCAACATATGGATACTTTAAAAAGGGTTTTCATTTGGCACAAAATAAGCTAGAAATTTCCCTGAAGTGAATAAAAAAGGTCATTAAAAATCAAACAATATGAAACACTTTTTCAGTACTCACTTGTAAGATAATATACAGTATTTATAAATAAATATGTATCCTTCATAACAATTATGTGTGTCTGTGTGTAAAAAAATCCCTCTGTGTAATATTTAAGCAAATAAAATAACTAAGATTACTGACTCACCCAGCCAATTAATCCTGGACGCAACTCACAGAAGTATTTGAGGTCAAAACTGCCAATACGAGGGTTTAATTCATGTCCAGTAAAAAAATCATAAATAAAATACCCTGCAGATAAGACATAACCTCTGTTAGCAATACTCTTCCTTTTATCTGCCACTATACTCCTCCCCATAAGTAAGATCCCACTTTCCACTAATGTTATCTCATTATAAATTTTAAAAATCCTTCAGATTGGAAAAAAAAATTTTTTTGAAGAGTATCTGCAAAATACCAAACAAAATCTACATAGTTTGTATTTTAAGATGCCCTAATAGTTTATTTATTAGGAGGACTAACCTCTTTAGAAGTTCTCCCTGACACTTGTTCCTTCTTTATTTTCAGTCTTATCCCAAAGCTCACATCATAGTGTCTATGAACATGATCATATGGTATTAATTAATTTTACATTTCCTCCTACTTCATTGCTTTTTGTCTGGGAGAAAGAATTCCCTTTAGCTGTGACAATTACCCATCCATCAAAAAAGGTGGACAAGAAGAAAAATAACATGCTCTGACTTTATGATATCAGGGACTGAGTTTGCAAAACACAAGCACTTCACAGAGCAAAGTAAAAGTTGCAGTATTATAATAACCAGCCCTAAATCTAGCCTTTAATTTCTACAAATGAAACTATAGCAAACAACTAGAAAGAAAATATCCATAATGTTCTAACTCACCAGAATTTCCACCTGGTGCCAGTTCTTCCTCAGGTGCTTTCAGGGATCGAACATACAGATAAATGCTCAGTGCCAAAGAAAAAGCTGCAGCTGACACTGCAAACTGCATGAAGTGATCATACAAATAATGAAGCTCAATTTGAAAGTATAGTAAAATTCCAAGAGCTGCAGCAGTCAAAATAAAAGCATAAAGTCCTAAAGGATGTACAAGAAAGACATATTAGCCCAAAAAAAAAAAAAAAATTAAAGAATTTATCATTCTTATCATTCTAGCAGGACCTACCTAGTCCAACCTTTCTGCATTTTCACTTCTTCCAATATTTGTCCAAATAACAACAAGTAACATCTAGGACAATCCATGGTTCAAACTTCTGGGGCACAGCAATGTAACTAAGAGACTCTAAGCCCTGAAACTGTGGCCATCAAAAGGACAAGAGGCAAGAACACTCTGAATGCTTTTCCATTTTTTATGACATAGGATCCAATTTCAGATTTTAGTGGAAAAATGGACACTGACACTGCTAATGGATAATGATAGCAGGTCACAAAATCTTATCTGTGGGACAGGTGAGACAACCATATTCTCATCTTTGAATTATCTCCATATATACCTTGATACAGATAGCAGTAATTAAAGTATTAAAATAACTTATCAAGTCAAAACTTGAACACAAAAACTTTTGCATACTTTGACAATATAAAATCATGCAGGATGGACTGATGCCCAAATAGGAGCAGGCCATTCTCAGCTCTCTCAGCTAAGGAGTTCCCATGGATCCCTTCACAGGGTGACAGAGGTTGAGCTTAGAAGGAACCTCCAGAGTTTATCTGGTCTAGTGCTTCTTGATGTTCACATGGAACTTCCTGTATTTCACTTTGCGCCCATTGCCTCCTATCCTGTCACTGCTCATCCACATTTCCTCAAGAAGGGTTTTAAATTTGCTTTTAAAATTAGCCTTTGAAGCACCAAGATGATGTTTGGGGTTTTTTTAATAATCCAAATTATGTAGCTTATTTCCTCCCTTTATCAGAATGCAGAAAGAACTGCAGCACTATGGCATGACTAAAGACAAAGTCCAAAACCAAGAAAGGTATGAGACAGCCTCAATGAGACTCACTTTTGCGGGATGTAATTCCCCTTGTTTCTATTAAATTACAACCCTATTCCAGCTTTAAAATAGTGCATCTTACCAGACTATGACAAAACTTGGCATTTTTAATATAGTATTTGGATTCCACTACCACCAGACAGTGTCCTTGAACTGACTAATTATTCAAAACCTACAAGGCACAAAGTACACTTTCCTGTTTAAGCCAGAAAAAGCAGGGCTCCTGATGTTAAACAATTAGACCTAGATAAGAAACTGGTCTTATTCATAAAAATTGAAGTCAGTTCTAATTAAGGACTCAGAATCCTTCTTTGACAAGCAGGAAGAAGAACATTTTAAATCTGCTACTACATACTTCTTATCAGTCTGTAAATCGGACACATCCAAGATGATCCAGACACAAGGTAAGATCTCTTCAGATCACTCCTCCTGCACAGTCCTTGTTACCTGAGCATCAGTAACTTTTTCAATAGACAACTCCCTGTTTAGAAATTATGCAAAGAATATGAGGGGAGTCATCAGTGACAGCTGGATACAGCTCAGGTGCCCTGTACAGTGTAATGTCTTGCTCTTGGGGCACTTAGTTCCTGATGATTATTAACCCCCTTTTTCCAAGAAAAAGCTCATCCTGTATCTCAAACTGTTTATCTTTAATCATTTGTATGGTGCTGAGCACTGCAAATCACACAATGGAATCAATTTTAAAATAACCAACTGCAACATGCTTACCATTTATCCGGTACTGCAGTTTCCTTCCATTGGAAAGAGGCAGGCCTTCTACAACCTAGGAAGAACAAAATACTAATGTTCAACAAAGTGTTTCCTATGGGCCCTTCAGGGGAGGAAAACCAAGCAGAACTCTGCCAGAAAGACATTCAGCCAAAGCAACCAGCTGGACACACTCAAACCTGAAGCTCATGCATTGTTCTAAAAATCATATTCTGGATAGCAAATGAAAAAGATTAACAGTTTCAAATGAAAACATTTTTAAAAATAAACCACTTCCTAACCAGTTTCAAGAAAGCAGAACTGCTCCAATCATTGTGAACATGTACAGTAATAAAACATGATTGATGTACTTCAGAATGTCCTTTCAGAATCTGCCAGTAATCCTCAAGTCACAAGACAGGGAAGGAGAGCCTTTGCATGATGTGCATATGGCTAGAATGGTTTATAGCTTTCTGTAAATGAAGATTACATTCAAAATGCTGGATATCCATAAGAAACTGACTATAGAAATAGTTTGTGAATTTGAAAGTCAGATTCCTAAAATTCTGCTACAATTCTATCAAGCGAAATTTACCCACTTCGACCTATACGCCTATAAAATGCCTTCTGCCTTCTCTACTGAAAGGCTCTGAAACGCAAAAATTCTTAACTGGCTGTGCTGTTTTAAGCTTACAGAAATCTGCAGCAGCTATATTCCAGTGTATTATGAAAAACTCATTAAAATACTTTCAAATTCACTGCATTAAGAACATACCCCACCTCCCAGCCTAACACACAGTTCAGTTGCCCATAAAGACCCAATTCCTCCCAGCAGCCTACCTTTCCAATTGGCAGCAAGGAAAACACAGCTTGAAGGAGAAACCACAGAAGAAAGACCCCAAACACCCTCCAGTCCCAAAGACTCTCAAGTGCTGGCAGAGGAGGGAAGTTCAGAAGACTTGGATCATCTTGTTTACACATCAACAGCAAGTAGAATACAGTAGCAGGCAGGAGTAATATCAGCATGAAGGTCCCTGTAAACAGACATCATGGCATGTTAGAAGGTAAGCACAGAAAATAAAAAAATCTAGTTTCAATGCCACTAAAAAAGCTCAATATTAACTTCAGTAACAAAGAAGAGGTTGTCATCATCTTCTGAACAAGACAGCAGCTACCCCATAGTCATGTAACAGGACACTGAGACATTCTTCTCACTCCTATGCAAGGTCATCTACTGCAGGATCACATCCACTGTGTCCCTGGTCAAAAAACTGTCTAAAGAATACTTCACTGTCAAGTTTCAAGCACCTTAGTTTTCAAATTGTAAAAGCTTTGCTGGTTATTCTTAATCTAGAAATATTTAGATCTCATTGTGCAAGGGATGACACAAGATACTCACTGTATTTCACACAAGAACCAAGTGCAATAAATGTTTTTTCACTGCCAAAGTGAAACATGACAATATTACTCTGAATTCTACAGCCAAGGTCCAAAAAACAGTTCTTGACATGACAGTACAGTCAGTAAGTAAAAACCTGCAAAACAGTACTAATTTTCAACTATTAAGATAAATTGCACACATACCAATTCTTCCTCCAAACTCCAGTTCCTTTGTTTTTGTTGGTACTTTCTCAATTGGTTTTACTGCCACAAAAGTCTTTTTCTCTGAATAGATTTCTTCTTTCTTCTTGTCGTCTTTCCTCGAACGCAAGCTGTACTGCTCAAGAACACGCTTAATTTCCAGGTCTGGTTTTAACTTTTGCTGTGAATGAATAAAAATAATTTACTAAAAAGTTTCCCAGGAATTTCTGAGAGAGCCAAGATAGGTACATAACAAAAAGCTAAGAGAAATTCTATGTTCCTACCTCCAAGATGATGCAGGATGTGTCATTTTTTTCTGTACTTTCAGGTTCACCATTGTACCTTTTGGTGTTATTCTCACTCGGTTTCTGGTTAAAAGAAGAAACACAGTTTCAGCTTTCAGTGTCCAACTGTTCTGCAGAACTGAAAGTTTGGTTTTCCATAAAAGATCTTTGAAGAAATAAATTCTCTCGTAAAAATTCTTTTCGTGAGTCTAGCTTACACAACTCTGGGAAGACATGACTCCTATGTTTCATTTCAACTGAAGTTTCATAGAAGAGAAGCTGGTCTTTCCAGTCTTACAACAGCCAACAGACCAATCCTACTCCTCAGACAGAAGCCAGGACAAAACCACCAAAGATATTTTAACCCTTTTATCCCAAAAGGTTAAAAGTAAAAAAAGTAAATGGTAGCTGTGGGCTAAAAAACTACTTAAACTCAGCTTATGATCCACAGACATTGGATCACACAGCTCAAAGGAGCTCACTGCAGAACAAACCCCACAGCTATTTCAGTGCCTAAGAGTAGCAATTTACTAAACCTATCTAGGTAGTTTATATTAATCTGGTTCAGCTTAGTTGAAACCTAACTAAAACCTGTCCATTTTCAATAGATCAGTAGAATGCATTTTCAGTTCAAGGGACTGTGTCTCAGATAAGTGAGAAGCCATCTCAACGGCACAAGAAATGCTGTTTGTCTCTTCATAGAGAAACATCACCTCTATTCCTCTTCACTTAGAGATCACCAGAAACTTTTTTGGCACTCAATCTTCACAAAAATGCTAAGAACAAACCTAGTAAATTTCAGCTAAATACCAGATTAGATATTGGTGAACTTAGAAATCCTTACAGGTTAGTTTTTATAATGAAACCAGTTTTGCAATATTAACCATCAGCAAGGCCACATTTAAATATTCCACACTGCATGTTTTCCACTACTATTATTAAACTGTATATGGTAACAGAACTCATTGTATTTCAAATCCTAATACCTACCTGCTATGTACCAACTAGAACATCTAAAAGTAAGCTAACTTCTTTTTCCCCATTTCACAAGGAGAAGCACATGGCTAACAATGACTTCAATATTAAAATATTAAAAAAAATGTGTTTGTTTGGATTCTGAGAAGTTTGCAGTCTCACCAAATTCAAATGGAACTTTATAACCTTGGTTTATCTCTTAAGAATTTCCTCAGACTTTGCAAGCTAGAAACACTATTTCTAGAGACAAAAAAAAAGAGCAGTTCTGAGATACACTCTTGCAGGTAATTATGTTGTACAGGGAACATGAACTGCAGCTGGCTTTTACAATGATAAACCCAGTCTGCATAAAACCAATCTTTCACAAGGGGCAAAAGTTTCTTTTAACAAAGATCCAGCAAAGCCATTCACAAAGAACAAACAAACAAAACTAATACCGGTAGAGCTAAGCTGGTCTCCTGAATGGTTTTCTTTTTGTCATCTTTGAGGTCTCTGCTTTGGGAAGCAGAACGACGTCTGCCCTTTGCTGGCCGACCAGGAGACCGAGACCGAGAGCGAGATCTGCTGCTACTTCTTCTGGAGGGAGAACTTGAAGAAGACTGGCTCTTCCTGTGCTTGAATGATGACTGTGACTAAAAGAGAGATGGAAAGAAAGCAAAATCTTATCTATGTCCCAAAGAACAATTTTAGAAACATGGGGGTTTATTGTGCTGAAGACTCTGGCATACAGTTCTATAGATCTGTCTCGAATTTCCTCTACTGCTGCTCTACAAAGGCTGTTAAGAAAGAGCAACTGCAGAATACTCATTTTTTCTGGCAATTCCCAAACAAGCCTGTTCCAAATCCAACTGCTGCTGGCAATTCCTGTTGAAGCTACAGAAATAAGGCTATGGATGTAAACTACCGAAGTGAGCACCAAGCTGTTAAACACACCACCTTCTCAATCCTGTGCAAAGGGAAATTATTTGAGAGCTGTCTCTTAAGCCCCCAGAGGCTGCTCTCACTTCCACTACCCAGCTTTATTAATGCATTTGACATAGCAAGGTTCATCATCTGTATGAGGCAACACAGAGCAAATCAACACTAAAAAAACCCAAGTCAGCCTAATCAATTCATTATATCTGGTAACTAATTTCGTAAACAGTTTACCCCAAAAACAGTTTGATTTCTCTGTGAAGTCTACAATGCTGATTTTCCCATGTAAAATTTCCACAGTGCAACTTTTATAATGCACAAATGTTTCATGACAAAGAAAATCATTTTTCCACCTCGAGTCTGCTAACCTGCAAGCAGAATTAACATGTTAGAAAGTTGTGAAGCAGTGAAAACAGTTGACTACCTCAAGGCAAAAACACTATGGTCCCAAAAGAGAAGACCAGTTACTGGGCATGGACACTGCCACCAAGAAGTGAAACTACAGTTCATATAGACACACAAGCTGGCTTTGAACCTGTGCAGGTTTCAGAACAGGCCATGGAAATGAACTGCAGTGAACATTCAAGTAGAGTTTTTTCCTCCTGCATTATTCATTTTCAACTGAAACTTCTATGAAGTTTTAAAGGCCATTATTAGTAACAAAAAATGAAATAATAAGATATGTAAAGAGGAAAGAATGTGCTTATATGACATGAACCTTTCTCAAGGGTTTGTAATTGTCACAAATACAGCAAAATACCTCCTGAAGCCTTTGTGGACCTAAAATACGAAAAGCTATTTGCAGATGTTTTAATTATGTGCTTGAAGGGCACGCACTATTTATATTTACACTGACACTTAACTACATGTTCCCATTTGTTATCAAATATTCTTATTCAGATATGGAAAACCATCAAATTATTATCAGCCCACTGATTACTACTTTTGTAAGGTACCCAAACCAACTGTTCATGAAAAATCATGCTATAGAGTTCCTGAATGATCAGACTTGGTTTTACTCAAAAATACTACATTTTTTCAACATAAATAAAACAACCATGATACTTCAAAGACGGGGTCACTCTGAACGTCTACCTGAGGCGTCACATAGGAAGAAACTTTTATTTAACACCAATTCCTTGATGACACAGTTAACAAAAACTTGTAAAATGACTTCCCAATCATAAGTTGAAGTACTGATAATTAAATACACATGTACTCACCCTTATATCACTTTCTTTAAGTGCAAGTTCTGTTCCATCTTTGTACTTGACCGTATAAAGATGAGCAACATCATCGTAACTGGTCACCTGGACTTCATAGTACAGGACACTTCCAGGCCACCGGCCCATCACCACCTCGCCATCAGCAAACTTCCGGCTTGGCATTTTCCAAACAGAATCTCTAAAAAGGAAATCAGTCAGTGCACATGACAGCTAAATGTTAGGCTTCCTTCTCCCCTACTCTCTTTCTGTATCATGTAACTGAAAAGGAGACACTTACAACAGTTCTCCACTTTAATAAGGGAAAAGGCTGTGTGGTAAGAAAACAGAAGTGGTCTCTTCCAGAGAGAGAAGACTGAAGCTGGATGTTCTGGAAAAACCTTCAGATCTCTTAGACTAATACTGAACTACAATATACAATCTCCATCATCATGCAAAGCACATCTTTGACAAAATTAAGTAATGAAGCTCATCTTATCTACAGGAAAATGCAAATTACATGGTCTTTATGTGTCCTCTAACCCTTGTTTCCTGTGACTCTAAGAAATGACAGAAGTGATGATTTCTAAACATTCAACATCTCCAATCTCTGCAACACTTACAGCCACACTACACACTTTCTTCAATTCATTATGCCAACCTCTCTAAGTTCAGGAACTTCAGAATTTAAGCTCCTGTCTGGTGCGAATACTTTCTCTTTTCCACCTGTTTAGCACAAGGGCATAATGCCTTTTCCAGGGTTCCATGGAAAAACAAAGCACAGCATCAGAGCAACCACACAGCAACCCGAAAAACTAAATTCTATCCCTCTGTCTCCACCATCAGGTTTTCACTTGATATTAACAAAATGTTGTGTAAGTGACTACTACCCTTGGTTCACCCCACCAGGTGCTGGGAACAAAACAACTACAACTTAGAGAAAGTTGTTTTTAAATGTAAAGTCCTGTAGAACTGTCTGTATAGTGCTTTCTGTTACATCACTGCCTTCTGAAGTAGAATATACTTTTAATCTCAATGTATCAAGTAAAGCTACTTTAAAAGTCCAAGGTAAAATATACACTAACATTTGTACTGGCACCATGTGTACAACCAACCCAGGACCTCAGAGTGGATGGTGGGGACAGGCATAAGACACAAAACACAAAATGTTGGTGTCAAAGCATTTTAACTTGTTTGCTTTATAAATAAGATGTGAAGCCATGCAAACTAAGGTAAATACGAGTCTTTACCTAGATAACCATTACATATTAACTAGCGTGCACTGAAAAGTTAAGATTCTTGGCAAAAAAAATACTGTTAATATTCAATCACAGACCTTCATCACACACTGGGGGATGAAGGTCAGTGAGGTTTTACAATCAACATTGATTTTGGCATTTTCTGGTGCTGCTGCTGTTAAATTTTACACCTATGTAGTTCTCCAAGTCAAAAAACCAAAACACTCAGCAAAATTCCCTCATATGAATTTTACTACTAATACTCCAAACTGCTTCAGAACAGAAAAATCTGGCCATCTCCTTTGCTGTATAATACTTAAAGGAGAAAAAAAAAAGTTTTACAATTTGATTTCATTGACACTTGCCAGTCAGAAAAATTATGAGTTCTAGTCTGTGCTTGTAAGCACATGCTATTCCAACTCTTCTGCCTCTAACTAGTGTGTCTTGTCCCAGTTTCTTGTTTCTGTCTTTTTCTTTCTGAATTCCCACTCCTCCAACATTCTTTTATCCCAGTCAGCTCAACCCCTTCAAATGCACAGCCTTGTTTCTTATGACTTCCATATTTTCAGTTCAAATTCACCATTCTCCCCTTACCCCCCACCTTGGAGTCTTTGTGGATTTTCTGCCTTCTCTGCCCTTGTTCACCAAACCAGTTACAGTTCCTCTTTGCCACCTCTGCTCAAATCTCAACTCAATCCCCACCTCCATCTCTCCTTGCCCAGTTTTCTCACCCAAAATACAGTTCTTTAGGAGGTCCATGCCTACTACTGCTCTTTCCCAGCCTCCCGCAGCCACACCTTCTCCCTGCTCTTCCATAAATATCCTGAGCACTGGAGTTTCACTGAGTGCACTCAGAGCTGTCCCCAGATGTCACACTCTGACACATGACTTCATTTCCCCTCTGCTGCTGCACTTCCTACACCTCAGACAACTGTTTCTTCTTCTGACCTGCAGCACCTCGGGCATCAGCTGCAAACCTGGAGCCTGACCAGGACAAACCTGGCAGATCCTTGGGCTGACTTGTGAAAAACAGAATCTTTGGAGAGTAAATCCTTTCAAAAAGAGTAATATTTTTTCATTAAGTTGTTACTAAGGACACATGCAGTGGTTTTTACAGTTCATAGCAACCACTTGAGAATAAGATACAATTTCATAAGAATAATAAAATGCAATTCTCTGCCAGATTTCAAAACCCAGCAGTTTTGTATGCAACCACAAAACCCAAAGAAAAGGTAACTTGATTATTTAATTCTTGGGAAAGGCAAAAAGACCGTCCCCTCCCCCAAACTGGTTCTTAAAAGGAGCTGAAGTTATTTCTAAAAAATTTAAAAATGTGGTTAAAGGACCCATAGCTAAATCAATGTCAGGTAATTCAGCCTGAGGTAAATATCACCAATATCAAACTCCAAAATAATAAATAAGCAAGTGGAAATACCTTCTTACTCAAAAGTAATGAACAATCTTATTAATGGGAAAACTTATGCATTTTTAAATTCTTTTCCTTAAATACTACAGCTTAATAATAAGTTCAAATATTAAACATTAAAAGACAGGTAACTTCTTACCCTATCAAAAATAACCACCTTATTCTGCACCCCAATGCCTCCTGTGGGGGAAGTTTGCAATCCTCATTCCTCATATCCCACTTCAAAAAGCTGCACCTTTTAAAGGCAGCCTTCATCTTTTCAGATAACAAACACAATTACTAGGATTGAGAAAAGACAGGAAGCCTTTCAAAAACAAATACAGTTGAGAGATTACATTTTTAATTTACTGCTCTTTCAAGCTCTACACACCTCTGATAATTTTCATGGTATCAGCTGGCATTAGCCTAATATTCCCAGTAGTTCTGCACAAACTTTTGAATTCACAGGGCTTTAAAACATGAATCCCAAGAGAATTATTTCATTCTATGAACCTTGCACTGTACAGACACCTGAATGCAATTTTGGTCAGGAGATGAAATTCGTGTTTTCTGAACCAATACTATTTTCCTTTAGGAATCCAGAGTCTCAGAGAATGGATCAAAAGGACTTTGTATCCTATAACAAGCCACGCCAATTAATTCAAATCTCCCTGGAGCTTAAAAGTTGGTAAAGAATAAAACTTCCTGCTGACTCAAACAAGAATGAAACAATTACAAAGAAACTTGGTTGAGAAATATATTGCCCCATGCATGCATTTCTGGTTCTTCTTAATGACTCTCTCACTAGATATGTGGAAAGATATTTCAGTGTGGAGAAAGTGATGACTGTTAGCTTGTAGCCACAGGGAGATCACACCCCATCAGCAAAAGTTGTGTACACAGTTTTAAGAATAAACAAACACTAAACAAGTTTTCCCTCTTGGAAGAGCAAAGCTCACACACACTCAGTGATTCCACTTACTAATTCTGACATCTCACCGCTGTTAGATAACTTTCTGGATGTCAGAGGAGGGAGCCAACTGAATGCAAGAAGAAATGCAGGAAAATAAATAAAACGCTGACAGCCAAGGCTAACAATACGCGGAAAGTTACAACTGAATTCACCAGAGAAAACGAGCTGTGCAGGACCTTTTCAGCAACACCATTACTCTCTCCCTGTTTCTAGCTCTTCACCTTCAGAACCGTGGAGGCACCTATCCCTGCCCACGCCAACCTGACTGCACCACTAAAAACAAGCACCAATAACCCTAGAGGTAGAAACAAAAACCCATCAACCCTCGGGCTGGGAACGGAGGATCTTCCCTTCAAAGAGGCTTCCTACGGGAGCGGAGGGGACGCGGAGGAACCTGAACGGGGCAGGCAGGGCCGGAGCGCGGCGGGGAGGTGTTGACAGGAAGGGCCCCACGTGCCGGCGGAGGCCCGGCCCCTCG